>UZAN01051963.1:0-18224 GCA_900618425.1 Echinostoma caproni | reverse complement strand
TGATTCTTTTATCGGTAAACGACTGCCATATGGTTAATCACAGGTAGATATACTATACATGCATAGGTACAGTGTAGTGTACAAGAACCTATGTAACCAGATACATTTACAACAAACATCCGAATGCTCGAGCAACAACTTACGCGGACAGGTCGTGGAGTGTTGCGACGAGTGACACGGAATATAAGAACAATGGCGACTGTGAGCCCGATCGCGAACCACTGAACAAATCCGAGGTAGGTAATCAATGCGTAGATGTCCGTGACAAGCAGGTAGGCCAGCGAAACAACACACTAATTAGGAGATGGAACAAAGGGAAACAGTGACATTCCAAATAAATAAACTGTACGAGATTCATATACATCGGAATAATATATATCATTGTAATGTTGTTCCTTGGAGTGCATGTGAGCTATCATATCCGGATTTGTAGATAAATTCGACAGAGCGAACGGGAAGGTGGCTGGTTGACAAGAGCATTAGCCTGTAGTACCACGACCTACGTCCACGAATAGTCAGGGTTCATCAGGCCCCGAAACCGATTATTATGGCTCTATTGACATGAAAAATGTGGTTAAACAAACAGTATCCTGAATGCGTTGTTGTTGTTGTTGTTACAGAGTTGCAATTGAGGATCGAATTGAACTAAGACAATCACCCAAGATATGATGCTGCGGCAGTGATAAATTCAGTGATCAGAAGGAGTGAATCCTTCGTGAGAGTAGGTCAGATAGGAAGTAGAAATGGATGATGCTGGTTGGTATGGTGTATAACGCGGAAAGAGACGGGCACAGACAAATTTCATCCCGCACTGTTATTCGCTTTAAGCGACTGAGTTACCTAAAGCAAATTTTCTCAAATGAGGTTTATGAACGAAAAACGCGACTCCAGTCAATGGTAGTTCTCAGATAGTTGGTAAAACAAAATGGTGATCGAGATTGCAGCTACTGAGCACCAGGTTCCGTTAATCTTATGCGCATGCCTATTATATATTGAAGAGTAAGATTGAAGTATTAGGCTTGTATTGGAAGAAAACCTATTTTCCGTCCGGCACAACTGGGGTAATTGAACGAATGCATGTTATTCGTAATTTTATCAGCAAATCATAGCAATCCGTCAGCGGTTGGGAGGAGAGATTTGCTTAGACGGGAACACAAAATTAGAATGAGTCTTAACTTCAAACATGTGCACTGATTCCCACAGACAGAAAAGAGGTAACGAGCTAAATTGACAGAACAACTAAGAATTTCTAGAGTATCTATCAATGAATTCAACTGATATCCACTAAGGTTAAAACGCAACCGATTCAAAATGTTAACAACGAGACCCTTTCTTATTTTTGCAGACCTAAACACATTAAATTACTCTGAATCTTATAACCATTTTTATTGTTATTACTAGCATTAATCGTTTTTTCATCCCTTAACTATATTTCTCAACTTACTTTACAGCTTCTATTTTAGATACTTTCGTGTTCCACAAGGATCAGTGCTAGGCCCACGTCTTTTCCTTGTCTTCATTAATGATCTTCCTCGGACCACAAACTCTGCTGTTTGCAGACGATGCCAAAATATGGAGGACAATAACAAAACCAGAAGATATAATTTGACCTCCAGAACGCCCTTGACGAAGCTCACAGATGGTCTGTCTCCAATGATATTGAATTCAACGTCACCAAATGTAAAGTCGTATCACTACGTCACAATGGTCGTTTTCTCTACACTCTCGGACACGATACTTTGCCTCATGCTCCGTCCGAGAAAGATCTAGGAGTAGTCATCGACACAGAATTGAGTTGCTCCACAAACTGTTCCCGGGCATCATCCATTGCGGTAAAGCAGGTTGGACTGCTCAAACGTGTTTTGGATCGTTTGAGCCGGCTTTGTTTCCACGTCTGCTAGCCACGTATATTCGCCCATATACTGAGTACTCAATTCAAGCCTGGAACCCATGGTTGCAGCGAGATCTGAAGGCACTCGAACATCCACAGAGAATAGCTACCAAAATGGTCAAAGGTTTGCATTCGGAGAAAGATTACAGCTCCTGGGGCTATACTCATCCCAATATCGTCGAATCAGAGGCGATATGATTTTACTCTATCGGATTTTCCAACAACCCAACCACCCCTGTAGACCTCTGTTGGTTTTATCGCACAACGTTCATCTCAGAGGGCATCCGCTGAAGTTGGCACACCAAAAGAGCCGTCTCGACTGCAGACGTTACTCGTTTGCAGTCAGAGTGTGCAGCACATGGAACTCTCTACCATCTCACGTTGTCTGTGCCCCAACATTAGTATCATTCAAGCGTCAGCTTGATGATGTCCTGGAAACCGTTACATTTCAACACCCAACTACATAACATATTCTCCTGTGCTCGTCAAAACCTTAATTTACTACTTTACTTTTATGGACTAACTGTGATATTGTGATTCTTCATCCGAACCCATGTGTAAACACCCTATGGGATTTGTAAAAGCGAAGTCTTTGTAAGTTATATCCCATAGTAAAAATTTGAATTGGAATTTGTGTTTAACCTATTCTCGTAATGACAGTTACCTGTGGAAGGTTTGTACGAATTCTTGGTCAATCCTCTTTTCAGAGTTGACAAGGTGAATACGAAACAAATATCGCCTAGTACACATGGGTCAAGAAAGTGAACGCATTTGAGTATGAATTACTCTGTTTTATTACTGTTACACGTCGACGTTTTTTTACTAAAATTTTCGTGTGATGAATAGTAGACGGAGTGAACCCCACAGTTAAGAGGACCTGATGTTCATTGGGGGAATTCGGCAACCTAAACCCCGAGAATTGGAGTGGCGAACCACATAAGGCCCTAATAGGTTATATGCGTATGAAGGAGGCAGGATAAGATAAACAGTTACCATCAATACAGAAATGATCAACTCAGTAAGGATAATAATCACTTGTTGTCATGTACTTTTACGTTATCTGATTGTATTGGGAAGAGATGCCCACATGGTACAGGCATTCGAGACATGTTCCTAGTACTCATTTAATAATTGTTAAGTAATTAAGAAAATAATCTGGAAGTTGATTCATTGATTCCCCAATGCCTTTATACGTTTGCTGGGAAGATAACCCTGAATCAAAAGTGGGTAGCATACAATTGCGTTATCGAGTTTCCAACAGAAATCATGAATTTCCAGTAATATATCGATTTATACCGGTTATTCTTTGAGTTGAATTCTATCCCCGGCAGAATGGATATGGGGAGTTATCTTAAGGAAGTATAACATGTGGTAGATTAGTTCCCTCCAATCACCTGCAACGGCAAGTCACACGAAATTTTAGCGAGCCAAATGTCTTACTGATCCTCATTTCAAGACATGGGGAAAAACGTTTACTGATACAACAACGCGCACCAGACCTAAGGGAGAGTGATCCCCATTACAACGGGATCTGAGGTTCCGTTCAGGTGAACTCTCTTCCGCAATATTCAACATCGGGAGGAAAAAAATACTTTCAGAAATAATTTTCCAACCCCGATTTGCCCACTAAACACCATCTTGTTCAAGGCGTTCGTTGCATTATTTTAAACCACATGAAACGCGGGCATTGTTTAGTCTAATGTCATGAACTCTAGCCCATTTAAGTTACAGAAGATAGTTAAACAAGTTATTGTTCACAACTAGAATCATTTATTTGCACAGCTGTATCATGACGATTTGGTTCGAACTGAACCCTTAAGTTACACATACACACACAACGTTCACATGTTTACCGCTTGACCCAACAACATTACTTCTCGGAATAAACATGACAAACTCTGTTGATTCAGATGCGTACCAGCAGTCAATACTTGATCCAATTTCCCAATAACGCAAAACCACTCTCAACGCTG
The DNA here is from genome assembly GCA_900618425.1 of Echinostoma caproni. Classification (NCBI taxonomy): domain Eukaryota; kingdom Metazoa; phylum Platyhelminthes; class Trematoda; order Plagiorchiida; family Echinostomatidae; genus Echinostoma; species Echinostoma caproni. Next base: position 14,360 of record UZAN01051963.1, on the reverse strand, counting down.
TACCCCCCCCCCCGCCCGATAATGAGGTACGCCTTAATATCTCTAAACGATTGCAACGCGACTGTATGCAGCGCGTGACAATCCCTGTCAATCACATTTGCGGGTATGTTTGCTTCTCATTGAATATGTTCCATTTCCTGGTCTTTTGTTTCTTTGACCTAGCAGGTCTGTTGCACAGATCCACTCACGAAAGACTTATCTTGCGTGTCCCCGGTATTCCGTATCGCCCCGCATTGTCACTGTTCCGTGATTCGCCATTCTGTGAAACCTCATGCTATTTCGAATCGCGGAGACTACGAGCAAGAGGATATCCCGTCGCGCATTCGTGTGGACTCCGGTGACCTGAACTAGCTCGGAGTACGTTCAAATTACACATTTCGTGTGCACGTGCACATGCGAAAAAGGGTGAATTGGAAATTTCGTGATCGTTACCACTAACTACCACTGAATGCATTAAATTGATGTTATCATCACTCCTCATGAGTTGAGCGCGTTGAATCGATCCGATAAATCATCAGTGCACGGAGAGCACGGGCAAGCACCGCTGGGGAAATCGTACCGTAAAAATGACAGCAGGAATCGGAGTGAGCCGATCCACATGAAGGAAAGAGACCATCTGGGGCATTTGGTTCTCCCGGCTGGCCACGAAGAACACACGAGAAGCGGTCAGCATAGAACCGTTCACTCCACCGAATGTGGAAAATGCAACAAACAGGGGCATGATCCACCACATGGGTCCGTAGATTCGATTGGCGAAAGTCTAAAATTAATCACGAGGGGGAAGATAAGTTTCGAGCTACGGATCACTTTTCAAGGTTACAAAATGAATAAGTGATTATGAGGTGATTCACGGGTTACCAGAAAGTGAGCGAATTATACCCTTCACGATTCAATGTGGTAAGACGCAATTTTTTCATGACTGAGGTTTTTGATAATTTAACTACAGAAAACAGCACCGTATATTGTCCAACACAGAAGGGGGTGAGAGAAAGAGAGAACAGACGTAGCCTCTTCTAAATGAGTTTTAATTCATCGGATATGCACCCACCGGTGATCGGAAGCAATGCTTGAGTAAATACATGGTTTGTCATGAGTGATGAGTTTCACCACAATAACCGATATCCTCCAGTGGTACTAGGAGCATGAAAGAGAGCAGCTAATCAAGCCAGTGCACCTTGCTGTGCTTGATGATATATAGTGAAGTCCTGGATTAAGCACTTCCATCAAACTGTTGTGACATGGCACCACCAGAATGGCACGCAATCCGTATCCACAATTACCGACTTTCAATGAATAACACTTTCCCATACCACAGGCATAGTTTGGTTGGGTAGATGATGGGAATTTAGTTTATGCAAGAACCAAATGGCGACACAACTGTTGTGCTACTCAGTGAACTCTTTCTCAAGAACGAAAAGGCATTAATGAGAATTACGCTTGTCAACTTGTACACAGCATTTTATCCATCTAAGCCCATCATCGACCATCTTCTCGTATTTTTCCGAATGCTCCAGATTTCGCTATGTCAAACAAATGATTACCTCATGAAACGTACAATGATTTGCCAAAACAACGGTGACGTAACTGTATACAAAGTAAAAAAAATGCTATTGGCAAACTTTGAAAGATAACATTGATTACATTCCGCATGGAGATTGTGTACACGGTGAGTTCAGACGGTTCTACAAATGAAAGTTAAATAATATTCGTAGTCTATCAGACTTATAGTCCTTTCATTGGTGCATGAAACTGATTTGAAGACATATTCCCTGCCCCGCCCCTCGTCACAGGCACAACTGGTAAAATATCCGCATCACTTGGTAGCTGTCGCCAATCCAATTCGCAGTTGTCCGTGTGATAGCGCAAGTTACCGGGTAATTCAGACACTAATTATTTTTTCATGGGATTGATCGGATTTATTAGGTGTACATGTGAGGGGAAAAAAGCGTACGCACACGGTTTACCTTTTTCACGTTGTTTATGTCCGCACCAAACAGTTTTTTTTAAACAACTTACGGCGTTAAACTCGTGTAAAAACAAGTTGATAAACTGTGTAATAAACTCAAGGTACGCGAATTCACCAAAAATAAAAGAAATCAATTCCAAAAACGACCTGGGTAACCAACGGCAGATATCCCTGATGTCCAGTGATACGTGCACAGCGGATTAGGTGTGGAATTCGGTTACTCAATTGACCATTAGAAATAGACCATCCGAAATAGGATCGATGGTATTAACCTATTAAATGCTCACATCAGGTGCGAAGATTCGCGTTTCGTCATCTAGATAATACTTATTGTATCCCTTCATGTGATACACAGTCACATAATGAATCCCACAGTTTGGTTACCGGATTCGGTTAAGTAGATTAGCGAATCACATAAGACAGGTGTAGAACACCGGCAAATCTGTTACTTAATCTGAGTGAAGAATCGTGGATCTTCAGGCCCCTATGAACACCGCAGTGACTTTTGCAGCTCGACTAGTGCTGCTCACCAGTCAAACATACTACTACTATTGCCACCTAAAATATGTCAGTCAATTGTGGTAACACACAATTCATCACCTCAACGATTTTGTTTTGACTGGATTCTCAAAATTTTACTTCGGATCTTCCGCATTATGAAACGTTTGCTTGCTCTGAAATGCCTTCATAAGACTCACTAGAAGTTAGTTTGAAGATAAAACCTGCCTTAATTCTAAGCTATCCATGAGGTATTCACGAAGTACTCGGAGCACGATATACCTAAGGATGATCCCGAAGAACTGAATCAAACATGTTCTTTAGTCAAAATTTCAAATAATCTCTGAGATCAAATAGATTTCCCTCTCCGCTTTTGACGGCATTTGTGTCACAAGACCAGGTTTGGACAGCAAAAAGAAAATGAATTGCGCGGTATTGAGCAATGAAAAGCTTCCAATCAACCTAGACATCAATACAATCTGAAAAAAACATACCACAGCAACAGCGGGTGTTGTCAGCATTTCACTCAACGAGACCACTGTGAGATAGGCCACATTGGCTAACGTGTAAACAATGGTCACACAGAGGCAGGAGAAAATGATTGCAATAGGCAGATCCCGACGTGGGTTGCTCATCTCCTCGATCATGCAGTTCAGATAGTTCCATCCAGCATAGGCGAACAATCCAGAATAGAAAGCTTTTGCGATATCGCCCGGATTCCAGTTTGAACCGTAGAACGGATCACGCAATTCCTCGATGCGTCCTATCAATCATCAGATGGCAACATAGTCAATAAACTTTAGCTCTGTTCAGCTCAATTAAATACATCAATGACAGAATGCTTTTTGAACAGATAAAAATATGTGCAAGTCTGCTTGTTGTAGTCATCACTGAGTTAAATGCATCGTATAGGCCAATATGTGGTCTCGATCCTAGTAAAATCGAGATTTCGCGTGCTAGTTTGCCTTTTTCTGATAAACGATGGAGGGGAAAACATAATTATATGGTCGGGAGTGGGTGTCTTGGACTGTGGCTAGTCACTCTTCCCTTGCACCTAGCGAAATGCTCCTATACGACCGAGACCTTCAAATAGCCTCTGCTGATGAAGCCCTACTCACTGTGTTCTCGTGGCTGGGGTGTTTCCCTATCAAAGTGAGAGGTCGAAAAGCCAACATCCGGGGCTATAACACGGTCAGTGAACCTATGGCAGTTCACCTAGGAGAGTTGGTTAAAAACCCTGTCTACGAAGCAACCAAGAAAAGGCGTACGAACCAAGCACACTTTCCTGGTTATGGCATTGGGCACCGGTTCGGTTGGGTGCGGAGATGTATTGGGAACCTTGGAGATTTGTCTTTTTCCAAAGAACGTATGATCCGATGAACTGGACACCGGTCCCGAATGGAATGCAGTTCAGTTCTTGGCTCCGGCTCATTCAAACATAGGAACTACATTGCCACAGTTACATCGCACTTGTAGCAAATTATACCAGCATCTAAAGTTGATAATCTCAAATCGATCAACCGGTCCCACACATAAACACAGTGGCTCATAATCATATAAAGCAGAATAGATTGTGCTGTGGCACCCACTAGGTTCTATGAATTGTCCCGTTGACGCCAAAAGCGTTTCAGCCAAGGGTATCCCATTCAAATCTAGGATAGGAGCATGGCTACCTAGTTCACTGAGCTACCGTCATTTGTCCAAAAACCGTCTAGGGAAGAAAATAAATAAACCTCATTCAATCCCCAAACATCGGGGTTCAAGATCTGCGCAGTTTTGTCCCTTCCCCTCCTAGTAACGAATTGCGCTCTGGGAATTAAACTCTTCGAAAGAAGCAATAGTCATCGTTAATCATTTTAGCCCGTTGTGTGCATCTTGCGCGCATTAGAGAAAACAGACGATTTCTCTCACCATAGCCAACATCAGGTCAGTCAAAGTGAGAATCCAGTGAGGGCTGAAGACAATAAATCGGATCCCTGAGGAACAGGTAAGTTCCACTCGAAAACACAGACATAAAATTGCTTCCTCACTGCACCAACCACAGCATATCTCTTTAGATGTCTAATCTTACCCGTTTTTCAGCGAGATTTGTTTCTTTTTGCATTTGAAACCAATTAAAAGGTGTTTCGGTTGTTACCGTTTCATTATCAAGAACAGTTGTAGCGTATGGCATTCTCGATTACCGTAACTGATGATCGAAAGGCTGCCTGTTCAGCACGCTTCACGATATGGAAATCTCATGCACCAGGTCCGATGTCCCACGGACGGTGTTCATCAAAACTGGACTGATCTTTGGTGAGATACCACTGAAGATCGCACCTCGGAAGAATAATTCAGACTGTTTGGGGAATTCACCTTATTTTTTGTATCCGGAACGAGAAATATCTATCATCAATTATAAAATTTAGTGAAGTATAAACCTTAATGGGAGCAACACGGACGAATGGATAACAATGAACAATGAAGTCCAGATTTACAGTGCACATCATTCGCACTGGTCCTCGATCAAATCCACGATTGTGCTCTACATTCACATCAAAAGCTACATGTTTAATCATCTCACTACGGTAGGCCAGCACAAATCTATATCTTTAGAACAAATAAATTAGGGACTTTAATTCTCACAATAGAGGGATCAGGCTCTAGAACGTGTCAACTATCCCAATAACATTCGCTCACACGTGTGTAATAAACTTACCAAATCCCATCTGCACAAAGCCTGTCACTATTATTAGTAACAAAGCAAACACCTTCGCATAGGTGAAGAAGTCCTGCACTCGTGTAGAAAGCCGGACAGAATAGGAGTTGATGAATGCCAAGATTACTGAAAACAAGAGAAAAATCCCATTCACTTTCCACGAAAGTTATCTGATTAGGAATGTACGGAACAATCGTCAATCTGATATCCGTCAAAAACCGAGTGGAGTAATGAGATTTTAGGAATGGACAAATAAAGGATGGAAATCCGTATCGTAATTACTTCACTGGGAGAAACATAGAAAGCTCGTTCATGCTGATAAAAAACAAATATTTGGGATGACAATAAAGCTATTTTGCCCATCAGTCATTTTTCGGATAAGGTCTAATGGCATAAATAACCCGTTAAAAATGCATTTTTAAATTAGATTGCAAAAACAGCCCCGGTGCAACTCGGGCCCAAACTTAGACGCTTACGTCCCGCAGCACCTTAAGTAGTGTGTATGGGGGTGAAATCCCTTCCAAATCCAGGGCATGATACTGAAATCCGTTCAGTGCCGCTTCACCAATTGGCCTGTAGGATTTGGACAGCTTCCTGCAGACAAGCGGTTGGGCGATATGACTGAAGCCTAAGAAAATCCGAAGGGCTTATCATATGTACCAGGTAGAGCATTATGCAAACTGTGCTTTCCGAAGGGACGCACCAAGGTTTTTTGAAGCGTGAGAACCCAGTTGAAAGCATCGCGTTTTGCAATCCGAGCAATAGACGAATGAAATAAGCTACCTGAAGAAGCTACTGCAGTCAAATCAACCATAGACTTCAAAGTGTGACTTAAGGTGTTGAAGGGGAAGCGTCTGAGCATGCTTAGGCCGGATGAAACTAACTCTGACTGTGAAGCGATCAACTGCAGGCAACACTGTACTTAACCACTCCTTCCTCCTGATCTATGTGCATCTTCCTTTCCACTCGCCTTAGACCTTGATACTTTCCCTTCCGCACTTTCATGCTTATCACTATTACTATTATTATCATTATGTTTGAAATTCTCTTGTGCAAATGAAATAGTGTGCAAGCTACAATTTCGGTCGTGGCAAACCACTCGGACTAGAGCTCTGGTATCGGGGATTACTCTTGGCCATTTATGCTGTTTCTTTTCTGGTAGAGATTTTTCCCCTGTTATCGCAGCACAGGGGAAGTCACGGGGGTGAGACACTGGACAAATTTGAACAATGTTACTGATGTTTCACACAGCTCTAAGCCTACCAGCTGATATACTAGGCATGTCTTTTCGCATTACGTCCATTCGGGGTTAGAATTTCACCGGTGCTATTTAATTTTTTCACAATCCAAGCACAAGATTGTTGACTTTCAGTTTTCGGCCAAACAATGTAAATAAATTAATAAAATAAACAATGGTAGATAAACATTGCTTTATACTATTAAAAAACTTGTCTAGTAATCTACACTGGCACCAGTATTACCTTCACTGCTATGAATCATTTCAACGGTCGAGAATAAAACGGTTGGTTGAGAACTAAAAACGGGTTTCCGAAGATACCAATTTCGTATAATCAGGTATTATGGACGTAGTTTTATTGCAGGTGAGCCACATTCTAATCATTTTGAACGACCACGGTCGGATGTAGAATAAATAACGCAGTCCTTCTCTGTCTGGTGTTTAACACTCAGTTATGTGGGCTAAACAAACATGAGAAATCAACGTAAACGTTTTTTAGGTTCTTAACAATCGCAACTGACTATCCTCAAAGACCCCGCCATGATGACTGGACGAATATAGTTATTTAAACTTTGTTCTACAAGTACCAGTTCGTTTTATGTTGTAGCCGCTAGGGAGGTTGAAAAATGTCGAAATCTTACGGTATTTGTCTGCTCGTTGTTCCAACGCATTAGTATCTGATCAGAAATCAGAGGATATTAGACTAATAAAGAATGAATATCTTTGGCGCTCTTTGGAACGGTACGCGGATTAAACCGACTGTATATGACAGTGAAGCAAAGCAAGTAAAATGAAGATATTGTTCAGACTACGCGTCTTTTCGGTCCATAGATATTATGAATTTTCCATCTGTTCAAAGTGAAACTTTTATAGCCAGAAAAGCAAGATAGTAGTCGATTTTATTGTGGCATGTTAATGCGTGAGACACTTAGGATACTGTACAATAGAAATTATATCAGGATTCTCACATACACCAAGGCATCAATCATCGAAAATCACCATCTCGAACTGTACAGCTAGCGTGAATGGCTTATCACTATCGTATTATGCTGGCAAAAAACGGGTTGAGCAACATTGTTTGAAATCTTTCTTGACCTAAGATCATGCAGCTTTTGAACACATTGATCATTTAAACTGCAGTGTGTAAATGAACAGTTGCAACGAAATCCATGAACCGGAATACGTTTTGCTTTTGGCTTTTACGCTCCAGTTTATCACGGGGAAACTGTGCGTTCAAATATTTATCCGAATGATTTTGAAAGAATAGAAACCCTAAACTCAATCAAACGCTTGATAGACAAAAGTGGATAATTAATTGCCCAAATCCGATGAACATAGGAAGCCGTTTGTATGCGTGATAAAAAATGAGCGTAGTAAAGCACAAACAAGAACACTTGCATAGACAAACAGCCGATAAGCAACGTAATACAGTTTCCGATTGCTCGCAATCCGGGAACACCGGTTGAAGGATGTATTTGGCAAAAGTCATGCCGATGACTGCCATCGTGGCTGGTCGGGCAACCATCACTTCAATCCACAGACGCAAAAAGCCCATAAACGGTCCAAAAGCTTCCAAGTGATAGGCGTAATCCCCGCCAGAACGATGTATCATTGTTCCCAGTTCAGCATAGCAGTAAGCACCAAGCATTGAGAACAACCCGCACCCAATCCAGATGACAATGCTTGCACCAAAACTGCGGACGTTCTCAGCGATGCCAGTCGGGCTGACGAAAATCCCGGATCCAATCATGGAACCAATGATAATGGTAATGCTGTTAACTAGACCGATTGTTTTTCGCATTTTTGCGGGTTCTTCTGCCGGGCCTTTAACGTCTACGGCGTCATGCATCTCCTTTTCTTTATTTGTGTCTGCCATCTTTACACAACCCCACAAGCTGAAATAAAATTGAATGGCACCGTTTTAGGCAAATGAATTATTTTCCGAATGCGGGAGATTATTCAAAACCTTTGCATGGTAAGTACGCGTACGTCATGGCATGAATCATGTTTGGATCTCTATTGGTGGATGAAAGAACATCACAAACTTGGTGGGTTAATAAACTAGTGTTATGGTTTAAAATAACAAAGGAGTAATTCATCAAACACCTGACGTCGTATTAGGTAATCAAGAAAGTCAGGGTCAGAACCCACTAGTCTCATCTAATGATATTAGATTATTCTTTGGTGCTGACTGAGTGCTCTCTTGATATCTGATCTATAGTTGAGTCTGATTTTGAATGCATGTTGAACATCTGTTCGGAATGCAGCGGTCGTTAACCACAGGTGTTAAGAGATATGATGAACTTTCCAGCTTTATGCATATATAGTTGGTTCGGAAAGTGAAAATAATAAGTATGAACCGGGGAAATAAAAAAACAGCTTACAACATAATAGGTACGAACAAAGCAAAACTTTCTTGTCTCACAGCACAACGTACATACTAACCTTTCTGAATACGGGAATTAGTAAGATCATCTTGATGACAACATGCAACCTTATTGCAGTGCTCACAGCTTCTGGAATAAATGGTATTTGGGTTCGCCAGTAGTAGCCATTTCTCTAAAGACTATGGAACATCGAGTGTGCACCAGCACGCAAAAGGTCCAACAAAACTAATCTAAAAGACGCTTGAAGTGATCATTTAACTTCTCTAATACTGTACCCAAGAGAGAGCTACAGATACTAGTCAACTTTTGAAAGTCGATACACGAGTGGAAATCCAAAGTAGTCAAGTTTTTAGCGTGAGCGAGTGTCTCTTTGGCGGTCACTGTTACTGAGGTAACTATCGCTGGAAATCCTAGTTCAGGTGGCTGCGAACAATTCGATATTAAATTCTGAGGCTGCGTTGAATGCAATTACGGATTTTCACAAACTTTAACTAGTGTATCATGTCAAAAGAATCCATTCGATACTAGACTAACCTTTCATTGAATAATCGATAGGGCCTTTCTGTGACGCTTTTGATGCAAAACTTATGACATCAATTTTCTATTGTTAGCACTGCGATTTAGGTAAATATTGTTGCTTACCAGATGCCATTTAATGAACTGGTATATGGAATACACAAATAGAATGAGAGCTGTGAGAAACATTGAAAGGCAACTGAAGATAAATACTGAAAAGTGAGCTTTCAAGTTGCCGCTATTAGGCCTTACGCTGGTTAAGGCCCTACCGACTTCGAATGGAATTACGCAACGGGACACTCGGAGTACGCCAAGTTTCAGTCTCACTTTAAACAACCATTGATCATGTACTTTCGTGCACCGGTTTTGGTTGCTATCTTTTGGCCGCCCATTTGGATGAAGCAGTAGTAGAAAGACAGAAGGTTGAGAACTCCAGTGAACTATTGTTGCGAAAGACTTGAGAAAACTACCGTACGCCATCGTTTACGACACTCAGTCGTATCACTCAGTGTCACTAACCATCGATTACGATTAGTCTAAGGTCTCCATCCAGGGAGCCTTAAAGGACCTTCGTGACCGACTTTCTTGGTCAGAGTTTTCATAAACTCAGGTCAGGTCTTAGTTTGACCACCCCTGGCATTTTTTTCACCGAATACCTGCCTCAGCAATCATCATTCCCCGTGACTCTCGTGACATGCGTAACACATGCCCCAACCAACGTAATCTATGGAGGTCGATCACTTGCTCCAGTGAACGACTGCGATTACCTAAATCTCTACGTCTGACATCAGCATTGCTCATCCGGTTACCCCACCAGACTCGTGCAATGCTGCGTAGACAGCCGTGTTCAAACACCGACAATTTATCTTTATCCTGTTCCCGTAGTGACCAAGTCTCTGCACCATAAAGCAGAACTGGCCGAACTGCTGCAGCAAACACTCGGCCCTTCACACACAACACGATTTCATAACGGTACCACAAATGATTCAAGTTGGCAAATGTCAACCAAGCCTTTTGTATCCGCGCCGACACTTCATCTGTGGTGCGTCCGCCAGGTGCGATATAGCTCCCCAGATAGCAAAATTTGTCTACTTCCTGTACTTTTTCCCCAGCGAGGGTGTGACTGGGTGCTGAACGAACCCAATATTGTAGTAGCATTTTAGACTTTGAAGGTGCAAAACGCATACCGAACATGGACACACAAGCACTCAAACTATCCAGAAAAGCATGCAACTTACCTGGATCTTCACTTAGTAGCAAAATGTCGTCCGCATACTCTGGATCAGACAGCCTGCCACCTGCGAGTAAATCGACGCCACAATTCTCGCATGCGGATAGGGCTGTTTCCATAATCAGATCTATAACAAAGTTAAATAGAAATGGAGAAAGAGGGCAACCCTGACGAGCACCACTTTCTGTGGTGATCTCGGATGAAAACGTGCCGTGAGCTAGGGCTCGATTTCGGCTAGGAGTATAGAGGGACCGTAAAATTAAAATAAACTACTCGTGCATACCCTTCTGGGAACTGCAGCGCCAGTTTAGAGCAGTCGACTGAGTCGAAATCCGCTTTCAGATCGAGGAAGACAGAGATGGTGGGTTTATGAAAAGAATTCCGGTGCTCCAGAGTTTGGTGACAATCGTCGGAGTATGATACCAGCGAGAAGTTTAGAGACGATGTTGATTAAACTAATTCCTCTTTGGTTTTCACAGGAGGACCAGTCACCTTTCTTGTAAATCGGTATGATCACCGACTCACACCATTCAGCTGGAAACTCTTCCCTTTCCCATATTGAACCCAGGAGTTTTGTCAACTCCAAGACCAACGCTGAGCCTCCATCCTTAAACGCTGATGGAAACAGTCCATCTAGGCCAGAGGCCTTATGCCTTTTGAGATAACTTATTTCCCGGGAAACCTCCATTTCAGATGGAGGACTAGCATCAACTGAGAGTATTTGTCCAGTCGAGGTGGAGAGTGATAGTTCAGATGTCGATGGGGGCCAGTTGAACTTAGCCTTGAAATGTTCAGCCCAACGGTCGAGACGGCGTTGTTTATCATGAATCAGTGTTCCGTGAGATTCCTTGATTACCCCACGTGTGCCTACTTTCTTGGGGCCTGTAGTCCTAATTAAAAGATTGCGACTAATACCAGTAGCTGCAGCCTTTTTCATCTCTATATACGTTCCTATCGACCACTTCTTTCGGTCATTCCTTAAACTCTTGATGAACTGGCGCTTGAGGGATTTGCGCGGTCATGTGTGGAGGAAGGGTTGTGTGGGCGTCCAGTGGGGCAGCCGAGGCTGATGAAATCCATCGTTTGTGTGCAGGATTTGGTTACGTATTACAGGAGCGATAATGCATGCTTAAAGAAGCCGAAATTCAGCCACATAACAGCTGAACGAAACAAACAATATACAGCAAATTCTCGACGCCCTAAATAACGGAGGTGAATGAGGTTTTCTGAGACCGTGTATGATTGTCTAGAGCTTACATAGCCTTAAATTTGCTTTTTTTCTAGTTGGTCTTATATACGGACATTAAGAGATACAACTAAGGATAACAGACGAACCGCTTGAGGTTGCAACTAAAGACAATCGTTTGGAAACAGTAGGAATACACATCGAAACCGGTTGCTAAGAGGGCAGAATGTAACATCGTGAGTTTCTTAAATAACACAAGTTTCATAGTGCACTCTGCGATCCACGATGACTTACTGAGATTTGGGACTCGTGATCTCCCTATAAGTGAAGACGCAGGTGCATACAAAAAGAGCACGCTCCGCTGCAAGGTAGGAAAAAATGTCGGTTGATGATCTATCGATTGCGGCCCTCAGAAATCTACTTGCTTTGACTTTTGTCCACCGCTTGTATATGCTGTATTCGCTCCATATCCACACACGCCCGCGAAAATGGTTATGTTGGAACAAGTGCAACGCTACGCCACACGAATAAAGGGGAAACTGTGGGATCAGATTTGAAGGTCTACCATAAGCACTAAAACTGTTCCCGGTTTGTTACAGAAGATTCCACGAGGATTTCAAATACCTACGAAAGATTTGTCTTGGTGATCTGGGACAGGAGCTGCGTGTTGCGCTTCCACCGAGTGAATGTAACTGGACGAGTGGTCATAAGCTCAAGCTCCAGGAGCTAATATATATATATATATATATTTCACACTTGTCTGAGGACAGACTGTGTGCCAAACAAATCATGGTACAATAATTTTTATAAAAAGAAAAATGTTCCATGATTGGCTTGTGGGCTGAGTACTGCCAGGTTGCCCAGGCCAAGGCAGGTGAATTTTCTTGAGGAATCCACAACCGGAGCCTTCGGCTAGCCAAAGCCTGACCCGCAAGGCAGCGGGGCGGTGTGCGAAAACCGCAGTCCATTGGGAGCCGGTGTCCAGTTCATCGGATCATACGCCCTTCGGACGGGGTCAGACGTCCAAGGTGCCCAATGCACCTCAATGCCCAATTGAGCCGGTGACCACTGCCACAACCGAAAAGGTGTGGGTGTGGTTCGTACGTCTCCTCATGGTTGGTTTGGAATCAGGGTTTTTGGCCAACTCCCCTAGGTGAACTGCCAGTGGTCCACCAACCCGGCTATAGCCCCGGATATCGGCTTTTCGTCCTCTCACTTTGGTGGGAAAACACCTCCGCCGCGAGAAGGCAGTGAGTAGGGCTTCCTCAGCAGAGGCTATTTGAGACGCTTGGTCGTATGGGGGCATTTCGTGAGGTGCAAGGGCAGGGTGACCAGCCGCAACCCTAGACACCCACCCCCAACCATACTGAGGCCTTGGGAGGCTAAAGTCTGCGGGAATTCCCTGAGTTTATGGTCATTCCAAGAGGGCAACAACTCTTGGGAACTCACATCCGTAGGTGTTGGAGGAGCAGAACGAGAAGCAAATCAAAACCCTTCTTTACGGAAATCTGGTGCAACGGCAGCGACTACGATTTTCCGTGCCGGTGGTGATGAATCTCATATGGTACTTGTCCCTTTGACATCTGTCCCAGCTGTTCGTAGAGGTAACTGTTAAGGATTTCAACCAATAAGAACCCAAACTCATAAAATGTTCAGTTCAGATAATTTTGCGTAGGAAAAAGGATAATCACGGCCAACCGGGAGTCATTACCTTCTTCAGGAGTAAGAGCACTAGTGAGCTTTCACAGCTGTGAGAGTTCTGTATTGGAGGTTTTTCGTTGCTTTTATCATATCCGCTGCTCCAATGGAGAAGTCAAAAAATATATTCTCTCGTTGCTAGCAGTATATTTCAAGTCAATTGTCCGCATTTACACACCCCGAAAGGTGGATATTCAGCAGCCACATGGTCAAACAACAACTATCGAACAAAATGATAGCAGAATTGGGATAAGAAAGGAGAAAACAAAAAATTTACGATTTACGAGTGAGTGAAGTTCCAAAGCAATGCGTTCTAGGCTGACACAAAACCGGGCAAGACAAGGCAGAACAGAAGACTGGTAGGCGGTCGTACGAGCAGATATACAGTTGTAGCCGGATGGGGTAGAAGAGGACACACATTTAATAAGATCTTGATGTAACGGATGTGGAGGGTTGTCAATGATTTTTCTATCCACACGCCCCTGGAGAGGCCACACCAGTGAATAAATACAATCAGGGGCAGTTTACCGGTCAAAACACTCCGTTAGATGGACATAAAAGCGGGGTACCTGGAGCTTTCTCTCGCAGGTGAGAGAAGTCTTCGCACTTCATTAGACAGCTACCGCCCACCAAAGCTGGGCAGCCCCCAGCCAATAAGGCACTGTTCCGTGCACGTTCCACTTGAGTGCAGGAGACTAAGGGCCGATCCCTAAAAGCAGACCGATAAACAACGCACCAGAGAACAACACACTGAATCGAAACCCGAAGGCCCTGCATGACAGGNATTTACGCCCCACTGGCTTGTGGGCCAGACTTTTGATTCCAAGGCTCCGGTTAGGGTTTCCAAAGAAAAACCTGCAAATTCCCGCTGCCTTGCGTGTCAGACTTTTGAGCCAAAAGCTCCCGTTAGGGTTCCCGAAGAAAACTTCTTTCATTGGTGTAG
>UZAN01051962.1:0-16253 GCA_900618425.1 Echinostoma caproni | reverse complement strand
CGGAAGGATAAGGGTGAAATAGTAATAATAATAATAATGATAATAATAATAACGGTATATTTCATGAAGTCCGTGAGGCATGCTAGTGCGCATGATGAAATGTACAACAATGTAAAAGAAAGTGGCGGTCCAAACAAAGATTAAATGTATAGGGAGCGTAGGAACGTAATTTTCAAACGGGTACAAAAAANTACAAAAAACATCGTAACCATGCACTGCGGTGAAAAAGAAACACAAAGCGGACAAGGCCATATAATGCAGTACTGAGGGTGATCTGATATGGGAATCAAATCACTGTAAATGATTGTCATATGAAGAATATTGAGGAAGACACAGAACTGGAGGTGACAATATCCGCCTGGGAGATAATGCGCGGAAACGAGTTTGAAGAATTGAAGGAGGGTATTGAACATGAAAACTTTAGAATTTCAGAGGAGGAGCTGCGGTCAAACCAAGGAAGTGTAACGGAATACAGTAGGACGACAAATGGATCATAAATAAACTGTTTCAAGGATCAATAAAGATGGACTGACTTCTTGAACAACAAGTAAAGGGCTTTGGAGCTCCACCGTTACGGATGGCTGGTTTATATTATTTATGTTATTTAGGCGTTGGTCGCTTTGATGTGGGACTGACTAAACCCTAGACACCCAACCTTAAAACACCTTGTAGGTGAGGCAGGGGGTGTGATCCTCAACCTGGTCCGGAATGCGGACGCATGTAGTCTACAACCACGCCCAACAACCATTGCCGGAGCCAGATTGTCCATTGTGGGTGTAGATCACAAGTAGTACGATACTAACAATAATACTAATAATAACGATAACGGAAAATGAGGGAAACTCTAAAAAGAATAGAGCATAAGAGAAATTTGAAGCAAGAATGTAAGTGTTAGGAAGAAGCTCGAGCAACCCGTCCTATTGCGCACGCCTCCGAGTCAGGCCACACGCACGCTTGCAACACTCCAGACAAGCTGATTGGATGATTACAGAACGTGTCAGCCAAAGTTTTGTCCGATCGATCAATCAATATGTCAAGGATGCCTTCTAGTTGATGCGTCACTGCGCCGTTGTCGTACGCGTGATTTGTTCTATATATTTGCGTATCTATATCTAATAAAAATATACACTGACTGTTGTCTCATGCTGTGTTCTGTCTACGCGTTATCGCGTGGGGTTAAGTCAGAGTCGCCCTTGTCTTACGTACGCCTAGTCTAAACACAACCGTTGGAGGCGGAAACAGTTACGGATCTACAATGTCGATCACGCTGGAGCAGTTACGAGAAATTCTCAAACAGAAGCAGGCACCATTCAAGGCTGCGCACCTGAGGATTATTGAGACCATGTTACAACGTCTCAGCACACATCCCTGTCCAGCAAAACTGGTTAAACAGTCCACATCTATTGACGTTGTTGCCACCAGCATCACTGAATTCGTGTCCGACCCCGATAAATTTGATTCCTGGTTGAAAGGTTGAGAAGATGGATTCTGTTTTGAATTTGCAGATGCTGATGATGGATGAAAGATGCGATTATTGCTCCAAAGAATGTGATTGTTACACGGACATAATCCTGCCCAAAAGTTTACGTGACTTCAACTTCAAAGAAACGGTTCAACAACTTACAGACACGTTTGGTGAAAAGGTGTCCTTGTTCAGTATCCTGTATCACTGCCGCAAGTTGGCGAAAAATAATGCAGATGATTATGTGACACTAGCCAGCATTGTGAACCGGGAGTGCGAGAAATTCAAGTTGCGTTTAATGACTAATGACCAATTCAAATAACTGATATTCGTGTGCGCACTTCCATCTCCCCGCGAAGCAGAAATTCGCACTCGTTTAGTAAATGGCATCAAACAAGATCACAACATCAACTTGCAGATATTAATTAACAAATGCCTGTGGCTCGAGAACCTCAAACGCAACTCAGCTATCGTTGAGCAACGCGGCTCAGCTACAGATTAATCCAATGTCGATGCTGTCACAAAACCACGGTTAATATCCACCCAAAAGCAACAAGAAGCCGCTTTCCGAAGACCTCCCACAGCATGTTGGAAATACGGAGAATGGCGTTACGCACGCTTTTATCCCTTCAAGAAACACGTGTGTCAAAAATATCGCAAACGAGAACTCAAAGAAGACTACGTTCATACCAAACATCCTTCTATGTCAAAGAGATGTCACAAGCCAAGATGTAGCAGACGCTTGCTTAAAAATAGAAGTCAACGAGGAATCACGGAAATTGATGGCGATCAACGCCCACCGTGGTTTGTTCCAGTAACAGCGACTTCCATTACGCGTAAAGACCGCCCCCGCGATTTTTCTACAAATCATGGACACCACGTTCACGGGTATTGACGGTTCTGCTGCCTACCTGGACTATTTATTCGTGATTAAAAAGGCACCCGCCAATCTCTCACAACAATTGCACAGTGTTCTGACACGGATCAGGAAATTCGGGTTTAACCTACGTTTGGAGAAGTGTGAATTCTCCATGCCTTCTTTAAAATACCTTGGATTCGTCATCGACAGACATGGTCGTCGCCCAGATCCCTTCGAAATTGCGGCCATCGATAAAATGCCTCCACCACACGATGTTAATTCGTTAAGGTTCTTTTGAAGTCTCACGAGCCATTACGCAGCCTTTCTGCCAGACATGCACCGCCTGCGCGCTCCTATAAACAAACTGCTGAAAAAGTATGTAAAGTGGAACTGGACATTAACATGCCAGCGATCTTTCTAAGGTGTCAAAACAATGTTGCGCTACGACCTGCTGCTGACTGACTTCAATCCGGAATTCAAAACTGTAGTGGCTGCCAATGCGTCAAACGTTGGTGTTGATTCCGTCATCTCGCATGTGTTACCAGATGGACGAGAAAAAGCCAATGCACACGCGACATGATTCCTGACACCAGCCAAACGCAGCTACAGCCGAATTGCAACCGAGGCTCTTGATATTATCTTTGCCGTAAAACCGTTCCGTACCATGGTTTATGGTCGCTACTTCACACTCGACCGACCACAAACCGTTAGTCGCGATCTTTGGTTCGAAGAAAGGTGTTCCATTGTACTCAGCTAACCGACTACAGCGCTGGGCTACTGTGTTGCTGGGATGTGATTTCTAAATACGGTTACGATCCACGACAAAAGTCGGTCAGGCAGATGCTCTTTCGTGCCTCGTTATCCCTCGATGTCAATAGACTGAAGACACGGTCGTCATGTCTGTGTCGGTGGACTCAGATGTGCAAACCCAAATGCGAACACTACCTGTCACTTTTACTGAAGTTAAACGGACAACCAGACGGGATCCTATTTTGCAATAAGCTGCGCACTATCATCGCACACATTGGCCAACGCACACGTCCGGAGCCCTACAACAGTTTTACCGCCGTCGAGAATCTATATCAACTGTGAATGATTGCGTACTGTTCTCTGAACGCGTAGTCATCCAACAGACACTGCACCACCGAGTTCTACGACAATTTCACGCTGGTCACACAGGGAGCAACCGCATGAAGGTCCTCACCTACTGGCCTAAAATAGACCAGCACATCAAAGTGCTTGGACGCTGCTGCTTCAAACGTGCCCAAGCAGCCAAGGTACCAACCCACTGAGCTTAAAGTCTTCGCGAACCAAAATTCACAGATCCAGCATTTGGTCTAGTTCAGCGAATACCGTGGGTTCCGTGGTCGTAGCCACTCGAACCGGAAGCCCTACAGTATTTGGAACATGATACTTGGTAGCATTTAGCTTCTAGTCTCACTGCTGTGCCTACCGCACAACCTTAGCCAGATCAGCTGCCAGTTGATCTACAGGTCAGGTCAGGTCGATTAGATTCAGTTCGGTTCAGTTCACAAAACCTAGTGGCGGCGTGCCAATTTTTTCAGCTTCTCGCACTGATGGGATCAATGGATCTCCTGGTGCTACGGCAACAGAAAGATGGAAAATTTCTTCAATTAAATGAATAGTCTACAGCGACCAGGAGTAACCCTCTCTTTGCAGGGCTCCAGTCCAAGGGGGTTTGTCAAGAAAGGTGTTGCAGCTGGCAGATTCATGATGCGACCAGACCATCCATTGGGGCTAAGAAGTCGATAGTCGCCACAGGGTATTCAGCTAATTCTGTCTTTTTCAAGAACCATGTGTAGAGAAACCCAAGGACTATCAGAAGGACGAACGATACCTTTTGAAAGTAACGTGACGAACTCAAGCTTATCAAAGGCTAATTTGTCTGGCGCTATTCGGCGAGGTCGTGCCGTGACTGGTGGATCCTTGATGACTACATAGTGTGCAACACAATCAGTCACTAGTGTTAAGTCATCGATAGGTTTAGTCAACCTCGGGAATTGGGCGATCAATGTTCGGAAATCCACTGGGACATCAGGCATTAAACCCGTGGTTTGGTAAACGTCTGTGCGGGCTTTGAGACACGTGAATTTTATATTCAACGTTGGGCTAATGAACTTCAGTCTACCTGAATCGACAAGCAATTCACAGTACTGCAAGAAATGGATACCAAGTATTCTAGTGGGAACATTCGCAGGAATAAACGTCCATAGATACCGTCGTTGCCCATCCAGATCGACCGCTAGTTGTCTTGTTCCAAAGGTAGGAATGGGAGTGCCATTCTCAGTGTATAGCCGAAGTTTCGAAGCTCGTGCCTTGCTACCGATAGGAAAAACTGAAACTTGGGCTCCCGTATCTACGAAGAACTTAGCGTTTGTGTGATGGCCATGTACGAAGAACAGACGGCCAACCTGGAGAGGCGGGTCGGCGGGTACGACAACGCTTTTACTCGCCGGCTTACCCGTTTCCCGTTGCGTAGGTGCAAGGTTTCCTGCAGCTGAGAGCTCTTGGTCCATAGCTACAATGAAACCAGAAGTAACCTTCGGTGGGGTCATCCGTGGCTTTGAGTGGTCTGCGCTGCGGGGACTCCTGGGCCTTGGGTTGCCTCTGGCGAACAAAGTCAGGCTGTGCTACCCGTTCGGATCTATGCTTAGCCCTATAGGGTTTGGAAGTGGGCACCGGGACTCTTTCCTTGAAGGACAAACGTTGATGTATGCACTGTGATTGTGGCCGTGAAGGCCAAACTGCATGCTTATCCCTATTCCCCTTATATGGTTAGGATTTCGTGGCAACGATTGAATTATTCTCACTACCGACATGAACAACTATTTTATCCGCAATCGCTGTAGCTTGGTCCTTGGGGGCGTCCTCCAGCAACGCCGTTACCGTCGGTTAAAAATGACTTACTAACGACTCAGTTCAGGTTAGGACACAGGACTTGCGGATCGAGCCAATGTGTGTCCAGGTTCTTGCGCTCCAAGCTTCGTGTTCTCGTGGTGCTTCGAGTGACAAGCTTTCCTTTGACCCAGTTTACTTGCAGTAGCTGGATGCGGATACGATTCTCGACGTTCCCTGATATTCAATGCTGGAAAGTATAAATGTTTATTCATAATATGGAAAACAGCTAAGTGTGGAGTCGGTCTAGTCTATAACTGCGTGAGTTGCATTTGTTGGTCAACATGAGGCAACAGTAAGAGTGGATAAGAGACTAATAATAGAGAAAGAGAGCAAGAACATCCGGAGATATCAGCATTTCTCCGGGGTGATTTTATCGCAGAATTCGTCTCCAAACAGCTGTCGCAGCTCACCCACTCGCCCCAATGAAGGTTAGCCACCATCTTGCGCTCATAATTTGGATCCGTCTGATTTTGGCCGTTGCATACAAAAGCAAAGCAGACATTCCCACATCTTATGATACCAACCATAATCTCCTTTTCCGTCGAAGGTTGGAGCACAAGGTTGAAGTGCTCTGCTTAACGCTTCAAAGTCGTCATGCCTGGCAGCACCCAAAAGAGGCACGGCTGTCGTCGTAACATTGGTGGCTAGTGGCTCTGTAATTGCACGACAGCACTCAAATTAGCTGGAATTCGGCATAGAACGTCCCTATTGCAGCCTCCAGGACCCAAGCTAAACTAAATATGGAGTAGTGGTGGTGGTGGTCTGGTAATGGCCTTCTGCTCCCTGGGGATCACCTTCAACCACAATCCGTTTTGGGTCGAAACAGACGCGAGTCTCTTTTATTCCATTTGAACCTCTCTTTTTTGGTCAGTTGGAGTTCGGCAAACCGGTGTTAGCTACAGCTCTCTGACAATGTCAGAGTGGGTTTGCTGGACCGGCTAAGGTGCGTAGACGTGACAGATATCTGCTTGGCGTCGTGTTGCCAATCGGGTAACGAGCCAGCAACTGGCACACACGTTTCTCGTTAAAGGGCATGTAGAAGTGAAGGATTGCTGCCTTAAAAACATCGCACACGTTATCCTTCGGTGGCTTAAGTATGATATCTCTAATGGCAAAACTTCGGACGCCACACATTGTCTCGACCACGTAAACGTATTTGGGGAGCTGGCTGCGCACGCTACGGACTACAAACTGCGTTTCTAACGCAGCAAGGTACACACTGAGGTTGTGCAGAATGAAGGCTACTGCCTTAAAGCGCTGAGTCAGAAGGTTCAGTTTCCTGTTGTCCAGTGGGTTTCGTTACTCGGCCATCTTACAGTTGCGGTACACAATAACATCTTGCAAGTGGAAGTGAACCAGAAGAAAAATAGTACAAGCCGAAGTGGATTTGACGCACCAAGTATACGTTTCAGACTGACCAATGAAGCTAATTGACGTTGATGGCCTAATGATAAGTCTTCTGACGGATGTCAAATAAGGCGCTCGACATTCTATTGTCTCGTTACCCAGGGTAGATAAAAACATTCGTGGTGGTCGTATGGTGGTACAAGAAAGTACCAAATACGTGCCGATGTGACGACTAAACAATGCAAGCAAATAAATTCAGTATCGAAGCGAAAGCATATCGCGTGTGTTAAGTGGGTTTGACCAGGACCCATTTTGTATATACACCTGAGAAGAAAACCGTGCTATTCAAAATACAAACAGTAAGGTCAAATACAAAAAATATCACAGTTGGAGTCAGAGTTGATTTTGAGGAAAATATGAACGAAAAACATTCTAATGGATTGCTCCCTTTATTCGTACAATCATCGTCACTACACCGGCATCTGCCATGAAATACCGCGTTTGGTCATGGAAACGTCTTTAAAGGACAATTTAAGTGCCAAACTATCCCATCTGATTAGCTTCCCAGTCCCACGAGATGCTGTCGGTTCCGTGTAGGTCCCATTTTCCGTAGGCAGCGTGCGAGCCACAACGGTTGCTTAGCTTACTCGATTCCCATGATCAATACTACTGCAGCCATGATGACTTGGTGTTGGTGAGGCTCGATGTACTCAAAACTTGTCTCTGGAAACTGCTTTTGTTTGCTTTTCATGGAGCACTCCTGAAGAAACTTTTGCGGCCAGTGTACTACTCACATTAGTTTTGACCTTGGCCGCTACTAACCCATCTTTACCGACAGCAGGTTTTGCTTCGGTGTTGATATATTGAGTGACTAGGTATTCCTTTTCGCGAGGATTATAACCGGTTCCTTCATTTTGGCTTGATGGCTGTAAATTCCGCTTTGGATTTAGCAGTGTCATCACTGAAGCGAGAATGTGGTGTGTTTCTCAGGTGCCCCGTAGTACTGAGTTTCACTCTAGCAGCTTTTTCCAGAAACAGGTCTCTCCTCTGACTCACGAAACACTATCAGCAGTGGACGTAGATGGTGCGGCTTTGGACCTTCGAAAGACCAATCCAGTGACATTTGAAGTGTTTTTAGTGTCCGGTGGCATCCCTGCAAGTCTGAACACGTTTATTACACGTCTGTGGTTCATTTACCTTCAAACCTTGCGCATCGTTCACCACCGGTTGTGCTCCATTGCGCAACAGAAGTCTTCTTCTCCTTACTAAGCACCTGTCGGTGATGACCCTCATTTTCGTCACTTACGTCTTTAAATCAATTCATTCTTTTCTTTAGTGCCTTCCAGCTAGCCTCAGACTGTCTCTTCATCGGTTTCGTTGTTTAACCCTTGTGTGTTTGCTTTGGGCTACTAGTAGCCAGTGTCCGCTCACACTTGGTGTTTCCCTGCGCTACATGTTGGGAGAGCTGTTCCGGTCCAGCATTTAAGTCTTTTGTCCGTTACCGAAGAGAGCCTAGCAATAAGCGAGCGCACTCATCATTAAAAACGACAGCGTGTACACATCTATTTCGAAGTTCCGTGATTTGTGTGTAGTTGGTTGTCCTGTTTTGTCAAAGCCGAACACTGCTGATGGAACCAATCTATGCACCTATTGCACTGGAAACCAGAAATCACTGTTTCCTCACAAGCCTTATTACCGCATGTGTTAGGATTGTACCGGCAAGCCATTATCCAAGTGTTTTCTTCACGAAGAGAATCAGTGTGCACGATAAAAAATAAAGCCTTCACTGGGAGACAACAGCCCCAGCTTATCGTTAACCAACTGCAAAACAGGGAAGACCAGACTAAAGGGACACACAAAAATGGACAAAGCAGTCTATGGTAAAAACTTACTTCTTGAAAAGCAAAATTCTCTGGATAAAAACAACACGAACCTTAGTCACTACTAGGATCCGCTAAATTTGTGAAATAACTCAGATAATTTTACCACTCTACGCAAATAAAATCGGAGTAAACGAAGAACTTCAAAAATCCAAACAATCAAACAAACAATCAAAATCCAATCCATGAGGACAAAGTAAAGATAAAATTTAGGGGATAGTACATCCATGTCCTCTCATCTGCAAACATGCACAATGTACGGTGATCGCAGCAATCAAAGGCCGGTGTTCAGATGCGCATTCATCCCGTTAGTTGACTNGTTTGTTTGTGCTCCAACCGGACCCTATTTGTTTTAATCGCAACTTAAGCGCTCACATTTCACCCGTTGGAGTTTAGCGTGACGGTGAGCATTCTACTCTTATCCAGTCTAATTTCTTCCGTTCAGATTATCTGAATTACGTTTACAGTAACATTTGGTTTTTGTTTTCAAGTTGTTTTGAGATCACGTTTTAGGTCTATGCATGTTTTATCTGCTTATTCGCTCGTTTATTAATGCAGCACGGTAGACATTTGCCGGATCTTTCGTTTTCGTATTCGGGAGAGACCAACAGTATGTCGAACGAAGCGCCAGGGTTCTGTTCGGCTGTGTGGGTCAAGTAGCTTTTTCAAGAAACGTTTGCTTATAGATTTGACTATTGTCGTTAGCAGTGAGTTTCAAGGGTAACATACGCGTGCCGAGAAACAGTGTTCCCAGCTCTCAGTCAGGGACGTTGCCCCTCCAGCTTCATGGAGTGACAACGCGGTTTTGATGGAGGGACCATCGCGAACAAATGCCTGTTGGGGTGCCTCTGAACGCTAAGCGCGTCCCTTAGGAGTAACAGGTTGCCCTTTGATCTCATATACTCTATGCTATACAAGTTGAGCAAACGGAGTCTGTCCGGGTAGCATTTGTGTGACATTTGGTGACTCTCTCCTGTGCACGCGCAATGGTGTTGATATCATTTCTAATCAACGCCTGGATGTTGATCTCTAAATGTGGCCTAATGAGCGTAGTGAAAATCTTAGGGAAAGAATCTGGTAGGCATTTCACCAGAAGTCATCCGAGTCGGTTCAGTTTCAACATTGTTCTCCGGGCCAGGGTGTTGCAGTTAATTTGCTGAGACAGATCATTGGTAATGATTGTGCCCAGGTCCCTCTGGTGCTCGAACCTCTGTAAGATTTTACCTCCCAAAGAATAGTCGTTTGTGCGGTTTCCTGTAATGTGCATAACTTTGCATTTATCAGAGTTAAACGGCAAACCATTTGCGACCGACCACGCAAAAGGTCTGTCTAGATCCTCTTGCAGGGTACACTTAATTACTGTACTTGGAATTACCCGGAAGATCCTAACTTCATAAGCATACATAAATAGTTTTGACTGTATGCCTTCTGTGAGATCATTCATAAATATTGTGAACATTCCTGGGCCTAAGTTAGAGCCCTGGGTACCCCACTGGGTGCTCCAGACCTATCCGAGAGAACGCCGTTTACTCGAACCTGAAAGGTTCCATCACACAAATAGTCTGAGAATCAAGCTATTAAGGTTTGAGGAAATCCTAGGTTTGCCAGCTTCTCTGCTAGCAGGGAGTGACAAACTCTATCAAACTCCTTGAAAAAATCCAGCATGACACCGTCCAGGTTTACCCCCTGTCGGCAACACCACTCTATGGTCTCAACGAGGTTGGCTTAGCAGGAAAGCTTTCCACAAAGCTCGCGATGGGCATCGTGCAGGCAAAGATCTCTCTTGACAAACTCACTGTTTTTGTCCTCAATGCACCCTCTATTACCTTTGAGACCATCAAGATCAGGGCTACCGGCGGTAATTGTTTGTAAGGTTCGGTTCCCTGATTAAACAGAGGAGAGACTAGACATGTATTCCACTCGTCCGGGACCACGCTTACTCTCATAGAGTGGATGAACAGTCTCCTTAGAGGTAATTCTAACTGCTCTGTACACTGCTGTAGTATGATGGGTGGTAGCTCGTCGAGGCCCGGTGGCTTTCTGTCTGCGAGACCAGTTTTAGTGTAACTTGTGCCGGGAAAACGACACAGGTTCCATAGACCTGCTGGATATGTGGTCTTGTGCAGGAAGATCGCTTCTGTTCGACCGATTGACATGTTTTGGGCTGAATGCCGTTGGGTAGTAGTCAGCCAGGATGTTAGCTGCACACTCGTTGCCATCTTTAAGGGATACATCCGCCCGACCGATGTCTGTGATCCCGGGTTTCACCTGCATTACCATGGGAATGTCCATATAGACACTCCTTGGGTCCGCAACGATCCAGCTTAGGAACTGTCTCTGATACTCGCTGGTGTCTTGCTTTCTTTGTAGATTACATTGATCACGTAGTTTAACACACGTCTTCTAACCATGAGAACTCTGGGACACTAGTGTTGTTTCCACGTGCGTCTTTTCTTTGCCAAGGTCTTAATCGTACGGCGACACAGTCACTGTTTTGGGCTAAATGGTCGGACCAATGTCCGTGGTAAAAAACCTACGCATGGACTCCGTGAAAATCCTCTTCACCCCGCTCCAGTGATCTATGACACAAGAAGGGTAAAAGGGCTAGGGAACTGACTCCAGTAATGCTCGCATGCCGGGAATATTGGCCTTAAGTAGGCTCCAGCGAGTGAATCATGTCGACCGTATCTGTTCCGTGGTGTGTGCAAATCTGAATCGTATGACACCATGGTCGCCGAGTCCCAGTGGGGTAGAAACCTTTAACTGGTCAACTATATTGTGTTTGCTGGTAAGAGCTCAATCTAGCGCGGAGGCTTTTGAGTTCCCTTGCCATCGGGTTTCTTGCCGCATGTGCTCGTGCCGCGATAGGTCAATCCCCTTGTCAAAGAAGACTGAGGTTATGGATCCAGGTCCCCCTTGGCATGTCAACATACTAAAGCATATCTCCGCTAAATTGAAATCACCCATTATCAAAACCTGTTTGTATTTCAATCTAATGGCGTGCTTTGGTGCATCGCTTATGGTATAGTTCGTCGATTCTGATCAATGTGGTGGTCTATAGAAGGCACGTACTAGACATTGCCTTTTGCTGTTCAGTTTTATGGCTGCTTAGACGCTCCCCTGTGCAGTTTCTAGTATAGGATCCGTGATCCTCGCAGACCTTAGCTTCCTGCACACCCTCCACCCATGCCGTCTGTTCTATTGCTTCTCCGGATGTTTATCTCAGGAACTTCTAGCTCGGCATCCAATATCTCTGAATGAGCTTAGGTCTCCCTTATACCGATCAGTAAGGGACGAAGCTCATAGAGCTTGTTTAATAAGCTTTGGCTGTTAGTGTACATACAGGCCCATGACTTGACTTCCATCATGTTGCTTATTGGGGACAGATTGCCTTTAGAGAAGTCGGGAAGGCTGCTCGCCGAAGCCAGAGTTTGTTGACATGTATGACTGTGCAAGGGTTCTCAAATGAGAGCTTCGTCTATTTGCGTAATACGTAGCAACTTGGTTTAGACCGTTAAGCTCTGTTCTAGCTGACAATGTCGAGCTTCTTCCCTGGAATTGACCGTTCTACTTGATACATTGGTCGGACACAGGACTGGCTGTGCTTCCTTAAATGCACTTCCACGTCGTATTTTTTGGTATTCGCTCCTTGGCTTGCACTGATGAAGATGCAGGTCTAGGAGCAACCTGTTTCTCGGAGAATTCCATTTCTCAAGAACCTCTTGAGCCATGGAATTGGTCAGAAGTGTGACTATAAGCAGTCTGGGCTATGGTGTATGCGTCAAGTGTGTTTGCCTAGGTAATCGGCCTAGGCCGCTAAGAACTAATCCAGCAATTTTAAGCTGAGAGGCTACATAGGTTCATTGCTAAAGTTCATGTTGTGCATCATGTTGTAGATCGCCTCACTGCTATTCGGGGACTCCGTGCAAGATGATGCTTCTTTCCCAGAACTGTATTCTAACTGAGTCCCTGGGACGCGTTGGGTCCCTTTGGACGGACCTGGGAAGGTCGTGTCTTTTGCGAACTTCAGAGGATACACCTAAAGCCGTCACCGATGTAAGAAATCTACTTGTGTCAGCCTCTGAGCAAAGTTTGGTTATCGTGAATGTCCCGCACGGACAGCATTGCTGAGTTCGATTCCGTTAGGTCAAATACCACGACTGATTGAGTGCTAAGGCCCGTTTGTATGGGCCTGGGTGTAGCAGTGCCCTTGTTGTGCACGGTTTTTCACTCTGAAGGAGGTTGCATCGTTGCATTTTGCACATTGCTTCGATGTGATTGCTTGATCGTAGCTTCTTCTCGTCCGGCATTTGAGTTACTGATCAAACAATGGGTTTTTATCCCCACGCTAGTGTCCTCATGCTGTCAGTCTTCTTGCCACCCTTGACCATCTCGGTTTGAGTACTAATCTCAGTCATATCTGCCCCCTTCTCGGTCCTAAGTTTCGCTAGTTTCGTCATTAGCTGCCTACAGGCCAAGCAGTATGACTGCAGAAAATCGGGCTTAACTTGTAGCTCGCATTCCCTGCTGTCAGCTTTACTGCATATCTTGTGGTATCAGTACTCGCATGCGTCACTCTGAATACCGTAGTGCACGAAAGGCTTTGCACATTTAAGTTTGCCGCATGGGACTGCAATTGCTAACCTTAGTCCTTGCCCCTCCAAAAACCATGATTTATAATAAATTACCTAGATGAGTATGCATAAGAAAACATCTAAAACCTTGAGTAATACGCAAATTGAATACAAAATAGAATAACCAATAGTATAAAATTTCAGAGATGATACGAATAGTAATACAGATACAATAACGATGTGAATCATCAAGATATATGTATATATAAAATAGCACGTAAATATTTGAAAAGCTAGAGACAAGTTCAACAACAAAAGTGTAGTAACACGGAACAACCGGAGTTCGGCGACTAGATAAACTGACGAGCAGTATGCAAGGACACCAAAAAATAGACGAATAATAATAAGCGCGAAAATAAACGTTACAACAAATTTTACAATAACCTAAAATATAGACTTCACACTTAAAAATGACCAAAAAAATTGAAAACGACAAACCATATCCAGTGTTCAAACCGCGTACCAAGGTTAGGTCACGTACAAGACTTTAGGCTTCACCCAGTGGATTTCTAGGTTATTGCCTTTGGGAGCCGATGGTTTTCACTGTGCTACGATTGCTAGCTGTGGATTATATTTAGTGCCTCCTGTATTTCCCTTGATGATGTACCCCCTACTATTTTCACGTTATCCGCGAATAGGAACCGGGAACCCTGGAAGACCTGAGTGATGCCGTTGACATACAACACAATTAGTATGGGACCAAAGACTGAACTCTGAGGTACCCCACTACGGGTCACTGCCTTTTCCGAGGTTTCTTATTCCACTCTGACACGGAACGACCTCTCATATAGGTACGCTTCAATCCATCTCACTACCTGCTGATTTATCCGCAGGGCTTTCAGTTTATGCAGAATTAACCTATGGTTGACCGAGTTAAAGTAGTATGCTTCGACTAGCTTTTCTACGCCCAACCTTTCTGTGACCTCGTCCAGAAATGAAATAAGTTTTGTGAGGCATGACCTCTTGTTAACAAATCCGTATTGTGGAGCTGATATGATGTGTTGTTGGTCCAGAAATCCCCCAAGTTTTACTTAATAAGGCGCTCGAAGGTTTTCAGGATAACTGACAGCAGGCGTACTCGTTGGTAGTTAAAAGCAGCTGCGCTGGATCCACTCCTGTTGATTGGCACAACTTCGGCCGTGGTTCAGTTAGACGACAGCGTTGCTGCAAGGGATAGATTGAAAAGTTGCACCAATGTACCATAAACAATGCCAACAAAGGGTCGCAAGATTACTGGGATCAGTCCATCCGGACCCGCGGCCTTTTCCCAGTTCAGGGGTCCCAGTGCTACTTCCACCTTCTTCGTCCTTAAGGTAAACGGTGCCATGTACTGTTCAGAGAGACTTCCAAACAGGGCAGGCGACGGCCTACCCAAGTCCCTTATGTGAACTTTCTCAAAGAAGTTCTTTGGGACTTCAACCTTTTCTTTATTAGTGGCTACACCAACGCCTTCTACTTTTAATACATTCCCAACCGTTACTCGGGAGTGAGCTTTAGATTGCACGTAATTGTAGTGGGCTTTTAGGCGCTGTTTGTGCATTGCACGCATTCCTACTTTCATAATCCCTCTGGCATTATTTCTCTATCTTGAGAGCCCTATCTCTCACCACCAGATAGTGCAGGTTAAGTCAATGACCTCTCATGATCCGGAGGTTGGTCCATGCCTTTTGTTTGTTGACTTGCACCCTGATTAACCTAAGAACCAGTTATTTTTCAATGCTCTCCCAGCTCAATAAAACGACGCAAAAAATTAAATTATTTTCCAAGCAGCAGATGAAATGTCAGGAACAGAATGCTCTGAGCCATCCAAAGAAATCAGAGTTACTAGCAAGGCTAATGAAAACGAGGAACCCGACATCATCGACTTTGATCACGGCACTTGTTTACAACAATACTCCCATTACAGAACCAAAGGATAAAGCTGAAACGCTAAATGCATTTTTCGCCTCAACATTGATTAGTGACACCGCATCATTCATTTATCATGCTACAATCCCTCCAGTTGAGCCATTATCGAATATCACATTCCACCCAGCCGACATTTCCCCTCTTGTTTCTTATATCAAACTGTCTTAAAGACCAGGTGCCGATTCCTTACCATCAGCTGTCTTTAAAATGGAGGGACTTGACATCCCAATTCTTCTTTCAAACATGTTTATTATATCCGTGAAGTATATCTAGTACCCGACACAGTGGAAAACTTCTGTGATTATTCCCATGCACAAGAAGGGATCACGACAGGATCCGGCCAATTACAGATCAGTGAACCACACTCCTGTTATTTCAAGAATCATGGAAAGACTGATAAAAGTTAAGCTGACCAAACACTTCATTAATAATAATCTTATTAGTAAAGACCAACACGGGTGTTTGAAAAGTCGCTCGTGCGCAACTTGCATGGCAGACTTTCTTAATCTGATTACGATGGCTGTCAATAATGGGAAATCGGTGATTGCAGTCTGCCTGGATATGACAAAGGCCTTTGACCGGGTTTCTCACGATCGGTTACTGTCAAACGTCAAGTCTTATGGTATTGTACATCCCCTTTATTCGTGGTTAGATTCCTACTAGGATTCTCGTAACCAGGTGGTTAGTATTAACGGGACACTGTCGCAACCTAAACCAGTGACCAGTGGAGCAATACAAGGTAGCGTGCTGGGCCCTTTATTATTCCTTATGCATGTTAATTATATTTTTACCGTGGTCCGTCATGGGACACCCTTCTTGTTTGTGGACGACAAAAAATAGTTGTATACGTTTGAACACAACAACCTGATTAATACAATTGAGAATATTAGCTCTGACCTACGTTCCCTCAGTTCATGGTGCAATGACTGGTTAATGGAGTTTTCGGCAAACAAAAGTTGCATACATACACATAAGTTCATTCTACCCCGGGCGCACTTAGCATCAATGGTAGCGCTATTCCCGACAGACCATTGGTAAGAGATTTGGAAATGCGTTACTCTGGCTCCTTCAACTTCTCGGAGCATGCCGAGGTCCAAGTAGCAAAATGTCGCGGGACCATTGGAATGATCCATAAATCTTTCAGATATCTGGATAGTAAACTCAGTGTGAAAATGATATTTGCTAGACCGCATTTAGAATTCGGTACACTAATTTGCACCAATATGCGCCAGTGCGACAGAATA
>UZAN01051957.1:2472-18230 GCA_900618425.1 Echinostoma caproni | reverse complement strand
ACCGTGTTAAGTATTGCATACGGTAAGTTTGCGACTCTGTTATCATGGTATTCACTTCAGTTCACGTTAAATGAAACAGGCATGTGTACGCACACAAAGCGGAAAAACATTGTGGAGCAATTCTGCATACCGTCTAGTATTTATTGAACAGTCTGTCTTGTTACCTCTTCTATCACCAGAGTTGTAGTAATCTGTATTCAAGCCGTTTATTTTGATACCTCATTTGTTCTAAAACCCGTCCATTTGTTATTAAATACGAACGAATATCCAACGGGCTTTGAGGAGCAGCAGTGGAATGCATTTATTATGATATCTGTATCCAAACTTCTGGAATTCTTTTTTTCAAATAAATGGTTATTTGATAGCTGAATAGTNTGTGCTTTTGTCGTTTCACGAACGACTGAATCGAGTAACACCGCTCTAGCTGCATATCCACTAGTTCACGATTGCACTCGACATTTTACAGGCGGTATTGATGCAGCAGTTCATCCTGTACCGATCAAGGCAAGGCAACGTCAGTTTAGTGTGTATAAGGAAAAACTGGACTCGGTCGAATATCCAAACTTCGAATTCTCTCTAAAAGTTGGAATAAGGCCATTTTGACTAAACTACCACCCTACTTCTGCATGCTTCTACATGCGTTCAAGAACTTCTTCATGGTGAAAAGCG
The DNA here is from genome assembly GCA_900618425.1 of Echinostoma caproni. Taxonomy (NCBI): domain Eukaryota; kingdom Metazoa; phylum Platyhelminthes; class Trematoda; order Plagiorchiida; family Echinostomatidae; genus Echinostoma; species Echinostoma caproni. Next base: position 17,561 of record UZAN01051957.1, on the reverse strand, counting down.
TGATTCCTCATAAAGCATCAACTCAAAGTTCCTCTAGATGGCACCAATAAGAATCATGCTCGTTATCAGGAACCCTTTAACTCATACTGTGAGAGTTTTACAGCAAAGTAATTTCATTCCGGATGTAGTGAATTTTGAATATATAAAATTGCATCAATCATATCTATGACGACTGTGATATCTATTGTCTTTCGATGTCCAAAGTACAGTGCATGCAGTTGCGGCCTTGTGTTAATTCCTAACGGATCGCTTTTCGATGGTAAATTCTTTAGTTCCTTTCCCCCAAGAAGAAAGCAACATGAATCTGTATGCTGCCCGATAGTGCAAGAGGTTAGTTGAGTTTTATTTGCTAACAACTGTTGGTAAAAAGCACAAAGGTTGTGTTTTTTGGAGCTTGGTATTGTGGTGGAGGAAAATAAACAGTAAATTTATACGTAGTAACCGAGTTATTGGAATCGAGGTACAAGCAAATATTAATATAATGAAATAAACAATACAGGAAGCCACTGTAATCAGCTTGTTAAACAGATTCAAATCACAAAAGTTTCCGCCTGAATGGATAGATAAAGAAGCAGCAGATGGGTAAAGTGGAGTTGGTAGTATCTAAGGTACTCATCTGGTTTATGTTAGAATAACGTTAAAAGTGATGTGTAACCTGTAATTATGACTGTGATTATGGTCGAGTGCGCTTGTGTACAGGAACGAACTGCATGACCAATTATGCGGATAAAAGTAATCTATCCTGGTACCGTACTGAAAGTCGTTCATTATTGTACGTTCCGGGAATTAGACTAAGCTTTCATCGAACTCTGAACTGTCGCTAATGAAATATGTTTTGCGCAATTGTGTGTTTCCAGTCTATTTCCAGAATGAAAAGAGGTTTTTGCTCAAAATCTAATGGTGAGTGTATAGTATCAACAGCTCCTTGTGTTTGGATTCGATCTCCAGGGGATTCGGTAGGTACACAATACTGTAGGTTTTTAACATAGGTTGTTGTGATGAGAACACAGAGTAGGAAAATAAACAATTATTGGTGCTGATGGACTATACAAGGGCTGAGCAAATGTTTTTTGCTCAGTGCATGTGCAAAGTGTAGATGACTGGGCAAGGAAAACGTGAGTTCTATGCTCTGGCTAATATTATTTAGTGGTTGCGACTCAGAACCGAATATCATCTCACAAGTCACATGAGGGTCTCTATACTCGGACCGTAAGGATGGAACTCGGTCGACGTCACTGGGGAGCGATGATTTTCTACGACTACAGATGGGGTTTAAAGCAGTAGCAGTGTTGATTCTTTGCGAGCTGCCTTTGATGATGACGCGCATTGTGTTTGAGTGGTTTTCGGATTTCAAGCGTGGCAGGTGGTACCTGGATAATGAGACACTATTTCATCGACCTTCAGAGGCCACAATATTGGACAACGTTGCTGCTATGCAAGTGGTGGTGGAGGAAGATGAGCAGGTGACAGCAGTACTGCTGGTGGAAGCCATCGGGATCTCATGGGAACCAATGCGCACCCTCATACATGGGAATCTCGGTCTCAGAAAGGTTTCGCACACTGACTAATCCATCAGCTCAGTGAAGAACAGAAAATAGTTGGAGAGAATCGGTGGTGAACCATGCTTGCCATGTTTGATGGTGGATATTCCAATGAAACTTGGGAGATCACCAGTGGTGATGAGACCTGGGTGAAGAGTTCCGACTAAGGGACTAAGCAACAATCGGCTCAATGTACACCATCTGGTGGAACGCCACCTCAGAAATTCCGGCGCGAGGGCAGCGTGGCAAAGGAGATGGTGGCTGTGTGACCGGAAGCCGTTGTCAGGCTTAGTTCAAGAACTCGAGCACGAAGGACCATGCTGCACCATGACAACGCTCCTGTACACAAACCCCATGTCGTCAGCGATTTTCTGGCTAGAGAACGCATCCAGGAGGTTGGTCACCCAGCCTAAAGTCCAGACCCTACACCGTAATGACATTTTTATTCCGAAATGTCAAGAGCATGATGCGACGAGCCACTAACAGCTGCGGAGGAGACCTTCAATGAACTGGTCAAAGGGCTGACGCTTCAACAGGGTCGAACTGTTTCACTAAATGCTTTAAGTGCGTGGAACTGTGCATGAACGCAGGTGGAGAATAATTCAGGAAAATGTGATGTTTATTTTCGCGTAACAAATTTAAATTTTTGTTCATCCAGAAACTTTTGGCTCAGCCTTTGCTTAGTTTTGTCTGTGAGGTCAAACATGGAAAAGAGCAAGATAGTGTGATAAGTGAGTGAAAAACTACCAGTTGATCGGCGAAAGGATGTGCACGCGCGCAGTTGGGCACATGGATCGACAGACTATCGCAAGTTAAAAGAGAAGCGAGTTTCAGATGGGTGTTTCTATATGCCAAATCCAGCTATGACAAATAATCTAGATCCACTGGTCCGTTTCACATCTGTGGAACGATTGACGACAAAGTTTCATTAGACACAATTAGCGCAGATTCCGTAATAAAAGTTCATACCAATTTCTACTCTTTGAAATGACATTCAGTGACCGAGAAATAATGAAAGATGATGGAAGCAGATGAAATTTCCATAACAAGGAAGTAAGATTATTAGAGTTCTGTAAACTGAGTACGAATAGAGGACAAAACCATCTCAGGTGGCACACAGCGGTTGGGTTGCACGCGAAACGGAAAGTATCAGTTGAAATTTCATATATAGAATCTTGTTGTTTTCATTCGCAGTTCATGTGCTTGTATACTGTACAACAATACTTTCTCTATATGTCATAAAGTTTTTCCATAGAACATAATGCTCAGGGGAAGTGTGAGTATGTCTATTGTGCAAAAATCGAACTACTTTTTAAAACGAGGCAAATTAATATCGATAATTTTGTATTGTTGATCCGTGATACCATGATTTTCAAAGGGAATCTGTTGACCGAGGAAAGCGCAAGTGATAAGGCCGGGGGACAACCTGGGTCCCGGATAATGCTTTGTTTACGAAGTAGAGAACCAACATTCCAGACGGAAAATTTGCAGCCTAATGAAGTAGACCACGAAACCTTGTTTGAAAAGGTTTGACACGGTGAAACAATAAGTGCAGAACTAAACTCGTCAAGTGTTTGCTCTCGGATAGAATAGTGAGAGTGTATTCATTAACCTGGGCAAGGCTCAATCGGTTTCCGTTTATCTCCCAAAGATTTTAATCGAAGTCCCCTATTTGAACCAACCGCATTAGCATTTCACCTGGGTAGCGTATTGTGACGATTTTATTTTCTTCACCAGCAAATTATCTATTTTGGAGTTGATTTGATTTTGGTCGCTTTTTTTGTGAATGTCGGTATTCCCCAAGCCTCCACGTTTTCACCCACCTATTTTGTGTTACTTTTAATGATTTTCCGACCCAAATCTCCAAACACATTCATTATTTTGCCTGCTAGATCACCCCTCCTCCCACTGAACTTTTTCTTGCCCCGCAACCCAAGACTGATTATTATCTTGATGTTTTGAGCACATCACTTTCCTTTGGTCTTGCATTCATCTTTCATTCGTCTATTTCATTGCTTTCAAAACTTGTTTTATTTCAGTCTTTTTCAAACCTATTCCTAATTCTCTCAATTTAATTTTGAGTGTTTTCTCATTTGTTCCACTAATTCTCTCTCTTGAAATTCGTCATCAATTCTCCCCTCGGTTAGTCTCATTTCGGATCTATTTTTACCGTTTCCATTGAGTGGAAATTCGGTTCCCTATTCTGGACACAGTAAAGTTTGGTACAAAACTCAAGTGTTTAAAACAATTGTACATGATATTGCTTAATACGTTACTTTTCATCTAATTGCTTGTGTTCAACTTAACGGAATTCGGTTGATCAAGTATTCTTCGTTAACCTCCTGTATGCATTGGCTCTAATATACCCAACAACTTAGGTTAGTGTTCTTCGGAACTCGCTTCAGTGATTCTCTTCTGTACATTTTCTTTTCATCGATATCGATCGCAGGTTTCGGTCCCTCATATGTCAGACTTTAAACTTCAATGTCCCCCCCCCCCAGGACCAGGAGATTGAGGAAAATCCCTCCTCTTTCTGTATTCCCAACAACTTTCAATCCTTCTCTTCTACATTGTTCCTCCATGTCCGCTTTGCAGTATATCTTCGGTTATGAGATCTACCTCTTTTTCTGCAAATCACTCCATATGTAATAATAGATTGATAGTTTAGCTGCCGTTTAAATAATTTAACCCCTTTTAACCACGTGTTTAAACTGAGGGTTCATTATTCAACATTAAGAATAGGTTCCACTGATCAAATTCATGCCACTGGTGTCGGAAAATATATAAAATTTGTGAACACAGATATCTGTAACGTATTTTGGATCACAATTCTCACCTAGCATTGTGCACTCCTGTTGGAACCAAAAAAATAACTTTCCTTCGATCGGTTTGGTATTTATGTTCCCAAGGTTAAGTCATCCTGGCCAAGCATCACAGCATTTTTTCGGTGTCTTGCGCCGGATTATTTTGGCAATAAGTAGAGGACAGCGTGTAGAGGCTTCGAAACTGTACAGTAAGTCACATTCAAGGGTAATAGATGCAAGTAAACTAGCCTCACAAGAGAGACTACTGTTTTGGTGACCTCTAGCACTAGAGACAAGACAGGGATCTCTGAGCATGTCACTATTAGGCGTGAATCAAAGTCATATCCCAAAAACATTGTGACTCACCGTTGCAATCAGTTCTTTGTGTGCACAAGGATATTTTCCTCTTGAAGATGGATGGTACAGCATTGAGATCAAGGAGCCCGGTGAATGTTCTTCCCTCTAACAACTTACGAAACTTTTTAAATACACCCATTCTTTAATATATTTTTATGTGTGTTCAGTTGTTCGCCGAGCTTGGCAATTGTATTGCAAACGTTTCATCACCAATCGAGGTGATGAAACGTTTGCAATACAATTGCCAAGCTCGGAGAACAACTGAACATCATATTATACGAACCGAGCTACAAAAACAACAATCAACACCGTTGTTTGCAAAACTGTCATATTTTTATGTATTCCGTCCGCAGATGACAGGGATCTGAAAGTATAATGAACCTTCTTGCGAACTCCATAAATGAATGATATGGCGAAACTACACAATTCTTCAGTTTGAAACGTCAATATTTACAATTTTGGGCATCTTTATTTAATGGGGAATGAGGAATATACCACAGTTTGAACTCATTCCATGGCAACTAGAGTGTTTGGGAATGACACTAACCGGGGAAACAATCGGTTCAAAGGAGCTCATAATTGGCACACCTGTTGTACTAAATTGGGACAGTTGATTTCGATTCCAAGATTGGGTAGCGTTGTTTCTTTATTGGTGAGAGCAGTGATTCACTTCATAGCTACAAGTTGATTGGATCAGTACTGATACCACCAATGATGGTGAAGATCAACTTAATGTGGGTCATGCCAGATAGACCACATGAACATTTTTATTCGAAACCGAAGGATTACACGATTACGTTGGTGTTATGTCGCGCGGTTGTTTATCGTTGGCAACAATTCGTACACATCTCCAACGTTATATTGCGGCCACACATAAAAACATTCATGTTGAAAAGTAATTCACCGCCGTTCAACCTGAGAAACAAATAGCTTGGACTGATCATTAGGCACTGGTCATTTTTGAGGTCTTGGTTCAGTTCCATTTACCAATTGACTCATGCGCTTTTTGTGCCATTCTCCTTTAAGAGTGCTAAGATCGATGTCTTTCACTCTAGTTAGTTAATGCAGCTTATCATTCGCACTATTACAGTCAAACCAACTGATCCGAAAGTTACAAGCCATATGGGACAACACACAGAGCATGAAACGATACCGCCAGAAACATTTCGGAAAAGATGTTTTAAATGTGTACGGGAAACAGCACATGAGTTTCTAGTGCTTCTGACATAATATCAGTTAACTGAATTGGCTCACCGGATCAGAAGTATGATACGTATCAAGGAGATTGCCAAAAATTAAATTTGGCCGTCCAAATGATGTCAAGTAGATTCAAGTGATTTAGTATGAATATGTAAAATGTTCTGTTCGAACGAGAGTCAGGAGACATCCATTGAGAGAGAACTTGATTGGTTGGTGATAATTGTTTATGTGCTTGCCAACGCTGCGTGAATTGAATTTCGTTTGATTTGATGCAAGTCTTTTTCATTAAACGCTGACCCGTCTTCTACCGTACCAAATGGCATCTGGATATCTGTCGATCCTAACCCTGCTGTAATTATATAAAACCACTGGTGATAATAATAAAATTTTCATTTTTGCTAACTATATAACGGTACAGACAAGTTTCAAGTGAAAGTTTATTCCAATGCATTTTAATGTGCTAATGCTTCACTGACACATCTGCTCCATCTTTATGACTGTCTCTCTATCCATCTGACTGTCTATCTGCCTGTCTGCCTGTCCATTTGTCTATATATCGTGCTGTCCAAGTGGCTGACTGATGGGTTTTCAATTATCAGTTTCGTGAGCTTTGTTGAAACCAATAAGAGCTTTTATGCGACAGAATTCGTATTTCGGAACTTCTCGATCTACCGTACAAGAATTTCCAATAAATCAGCAAGCATAATGGTGCAAGAAAAATACTCACAAGCTGAAATAGTTAAATCATTTCAATATTTCATCTCAAACGGAGAGGGGAAAACGCAGACGAATTGCAATTCGAATCGGTTGGCAGTTGGCCCTTCGTGGCAATATTTTTTCAAACGTCAGAACACATTCTTGAATTTTCAACTGAGTAAATTCAGCTTATGTAAAACACCGGATGCCGTGTCTCAAAGGCCAGAGCACAAGTCTTCATAAACAGTTTCATCAACGGAAAGCAACGAAAAGAATCGTCGAAAATTCACAACAAAGCTAATAACATTCGTTTGGTTGAGAAAAAATTACACTAAGACTACTAAGTCTTTAGATCAGACCTGTAATGCGAAGCGGATAGTTTTGTCGTCTATCCTCACTCAGTTTAGCTCTCTATTATTTTAAGAACGAACCACACCTTGTGATTGAAGATTAAAAAACATTGATTCATCTCATGTTTGTTGATTCAAGGATTAAATGAACAACCAAGAATGAATAGTAATCAAATCTGAGAGGATTTGGACCTTTGAAGATTCTTTGAATTCGAATTCTTGTAATTCGAATGTGAAAAGAACAATGCTATCGATATGGCCTCGTAACTCAGCTGGTAGAGCGTGCGCTGTACAGAGTGTAGGCGGCGTCCATGCGTGGGTTTGAATCCCACCGAGGCTAATGAACTTTTCACAATCGACGAATAAACTTCAAGTCTGCCAAACAACCATTAGATCAGTTTTTCTAAGATGAGAGTGAAAATGGAATTTCGTGAATAACCAGCGCTACATTCTACATTGGATTAATTTCTGGGACTCGGATTGAACCAAAAATGGCCACTCAATATTGTTCAAAAACAGACAGGACAGACCGATCAGCTTCACGGTGGTCAACGTGAGCAGTATGTAAATTTGCCAGATTTCAGGTATTGGGGTTTTATCATCCGATGCGGAGGCAGACAGATAGACAGACAAACAGAAGGATAATTTCAAATAGAACCTCGTCCATTTTCATTGTATCACATAGACACGAATTCCCTAGCTTCAAAGCAGATGTGGAAATGCACGATAATTGCATGCGGATTTGCTAATCAAAACTACTACCAAACTGCGATAACTCAAGCACAGATTATTTCCAATTGCTTGTGGTTCACAGTTATGAACGCATGACCTGAAGATAATGTAATGTTTCAGGATAAATAGCAATATTCAGTCAGTTGTAGGTAGATCAAAATATATTGGATCTAACGAAAATAATATGGATAAACAACCATTATAAACTGTTCTTTTGGACTAATACACGATGAATCAACGAATGCTCTGAACTTAATTACGCAACTAATGAAAGCTACTGTAATTTACAGATGATTCTAGTAGTAATTTTGTGAAATTTCAATAAGGGAACATGTCTTCTAAAAGTAATAAGTAAAGGATTCTACATTAAAGTAGGAAAAATTGACACCTACCATAAACGTATCATAAGATATCATTTACAGAAAATGACTTCAAAATAACGACTAAACACTCCTTATCATTTCCGTTAGAGAAACTTTCTGCTCGGTGAATTCGTGAATTCCCAAATTGATCTTAAAATAGGACTCAGCTTTGTGACAAATTCAGATTGCATTTGATCAATTTCAAAGTGAATATCATATCAGTTTTTGTCTTGTTGTGGAACGGCCCGATCAAACTGCTTGCCTTTTGGAACAATCATACATCAAAGTGTGCCAGTTGAATAATTGGAAGGTCATAAGCAGGTCTGGAGCAATTCCGTTCTCAAGCATGCTTTGTTATGTTCGCAGGCAGAAAACCTTCCATTTTATATGACCTCGAAATTAACGATCTTTGTTGAATCGACGATAGATGAGTACCGGAGAGAGGCAGGATCTTCATATCTTTAGATCCACCATCTTAGGAACTCAGTATGTTTGAGACTTTTCACCTTCTGCATATGATTAAGAGAAGGTTCATAAACACAACAATAAAGAAAGTCCTACCGCATTTCGAAATTCAGTTTGTGTAAGACAGTCCTATAACATTATAAACTTAGTAACTTAATACTACTATAACCACTGTTTGCCACATTTTACAATAAAGTGAGGATTTATTTACGAGCGGATGGCACTAAAGATCCTTCCACCTTCATAGACTCATTTCCCCAGAATGCTACGAAAGTAGTTAGGCCGGGCGAAAAATGTTTCTGATATATCCCTAGCCTACTCAGTCATGCTGACTCGAACTGTGCGTACGGTGAACAAATTTTGCTAGGCAAGCATGGACTCTCTTCGATTTTCTGGAGACGAAAATCATTCAAAGTTTAGGGGTTTGGTTCGGCTATCTGCACTCCTGTGAGGGTCACCAGTCCGGGTTTAGCATAAAATCCTCAACACCTCTAGATCACCATGTGGCCGCCAAAAAAAGCTCAACAGTTGAAGGTCAGTTGGCTCATTTTCACTTCATGCCCGAGGTTCTTTAATTTGTTTTGGTCGTCCGAATTGAACATTTGTACCGCTAACTACCAGGTGATTGCATTTAGCATTCCGTGTGATGTGATGTTTTGCCTAGTCAACTCGAATAGCAGGATAGTACTAAATAATCCAGAGTACCGTTTTACGTATGTTGTCATTATGTTCTAGACGCTATTTGGGGCAATAGTATTGCGCAGCATGTATATATTGTATAGCTAATGGGTGTCCTGTTCGGTTGGATGCAGAATTCGCCTACCGGCCTTTCTAAAGATATTTCCCTATCGCTTGGCTCTGCCTAGATGGGTCCTCCCAAACCTCGCATTTAGGTTACCAAGAGCTGCGAGTGCCTACTCATTCCCCGTTTCTTATAGATAAGTATTCCACCCAGGCTAAACACATATATCCATAAAACGTGCGACAGCCTGCCAGTGAAAGGTCAAAACTCGCAATATCTTTCCTAAGACTGCCTGAACTTTGTTTGCACATTATTCATGCTATGAACTTGGTTCAACGACATTGCTCGGAGCATTGCTGTAAACACTGGCGATATGTGCTATTCAATCGGTTCATTTTTTTCGTGTTCGCGGGGGCGTGGGTGGTGGGTGCAGTAAAAGTATTTCGCATCCTTCTTACACTTTGATTTGGGGCAAAATCAATTTTGCTCGATCAAGGTCGCAATCTACCAGACCAGTATGATGATAGACTTAAAAAAATACAGCGTGTGTCAAAACCCACGCCCAACGTTCACGTTGTCAACTAGCTGATCAGAAGCACTGTGTTCAGGGTTATGTGACGGACAGGTTGAGGTAAGTGAATTGCATTTCGATCGCACCACACTGGTGCACTCAATCACGATCTAATGTGCACACTAGTCGTGACTTATGTTATCCGCTCATTGGCCCACAATCTCCCCTCAGGTTTTCATATACATTAGAGATCTTATCGCGAATGCGTTGTGACAACATCGCTGTGCTTGATCGTGGTAACCAGAAATCAAACAGGGCAGAAAAGCTTAACATCAAATCACCTTATTGGTAGGAATTCAGTGTCCCATGGCAGTCGATGAACCATGGGTTTGTGTGTTGGTTTGAGTAAAACCGACCCATTCTCGCGATGGGCGTGGCCTCAGCTGTTTATACGGGTGAAATCCAATGTAAAGCATTCCTGCTCCTTACTAATGCCAGTTACCATGATTAAACACGAAGACGGAGGCTACCGCAACTGGCAAAACGTAAAAGTGAACACATGCTCATTTATGAGCTCGGTGTCCAGAGTAAGCATTTGGCTCTACAAGCGGATTCCACAGTTTACTAGTGGAACAAGCTCGCGTACCAGTAGAAGCACAGACAAATGCACGGTGCTGATGAAACTTAAATTAGTTCCACTTGCCCTAATCTGTCCATTACGCTATCTTTCGCAGAGAGCTTCTGATCAACTGAGTTGCTGTATGCATTTCGGGTGTAGGTTTCCAGACATTTTGGATACACCAAATGTCATGAGGCCACATATAAGTATACGCGTTGTATTATGGAAAATGGGATTGTATGTATGGGATTGCATGAAACTAACATTGCTACCTTTATTATTTTTCAATCCAAATAGGTAGTTTTGAAATATGTTGATCTAGAACTAGATTTTTGAAAGTTTTACTAATAAGCGCGCACCAAGCAATCTCAAACCAACTCCACCGGGAAGAGTTTCACATCATTTCAGATTTTGTTTTCTCATCTCCTCCGATTTATCGGAAGTTTTGGTTACGAATCCACCTGACCTGTGTTCAAAGGCATTCAATCAGTGTGCGTACTTTACTTCACTAGGATACCACACAATCGACCTCCCCATTAAGTTCATTTGGAGGTAGACCAAGTGACTCTCGTTTGCATCACAACCATCAAGGAAATCTGTGCGTGCAGCTTCTGATCATCTGTCACATCACACACACACACACACACACTTCGGTGTATGTGCCACATCCACATGAAGACACAACTGTACAGATACAATAGTTTTTCCAGCTGTGTTGCCGCAGTACACGACGGAGAACCAAGGTCAATGACACCTTATGATCAATATAACCCACAAGTTGTTTATAATTAGTCAGTTCAATAATAACTTTCCAAGTAGAGTACCTTGTTGGTATGTGGATTTAATGAGATTGCCGGTTTGGCAAAATTCGATAACCCCAGGGCACTCGAGTTTTACTATCATGAATGACGTGAAAATTATTCCTGGCATTCTGTCTTTTGTTGTCATTGACGGGAGGCAAAATAAATTGGAAAACTCTACCTCCATTCTAAAAAAGCCGCTAATCTGACGATCACTATCATTCCCACACTGATAGAAAATTCGTGCATTCGAAAGCTAGCCCTGCTGTTTAACTAAGATAGTTTTAAACAAGCTCTGGTTGACCACTTTGTTGTCCTGAAAACTTTTTAATACAATCCGAAGAATCCGTTCGCTAAATGAATTTGGATCTACCACTTTACGGTTTACTTCCGGGATCATTTTACTATATTTCATTTGGCGCCTATCGGGAAATAGATTCACCTGTACAATCAATACGAGGTAAACGGAATCATTGTAGAAACTAATCAATGATGCCGAGCCAATGGTATAAATAGTTACTTTTGTTGATTTTTATGGCCTTAGCCGGCATTATCAGCCGGCGATTCACGGCTGTACACGTGCAATCTAGAAATGTGTGGCAAGCAGATGTCACGCCAAAGTGTACGGTGTTGTTGTGCCATTACGTCGATTTCTAGTTTACGATTTACTGACACCCTTCAGATTTATTTTACACCACCCCAATTTAGATGGTGTTTAGCATCTCGGTTATGTGGTGTTATTTTCAATTTGCCAATGTAGATAGCTTTGCATTCACGAACAAAATCACGAAAGAAATCACTCAAGTATTGAAAAGAAGCACAACTTACGTGTAATATCCCTTCGACTTAATCGAAAATAGAACCCAGGACCTCACAGGACACTTGCAGCCATTTTGAATTGAATATCATTCGTGTGTGCATGTCTCACTGGACCTTTTGATTCATGGTTCCTTTTTGTATTTTCACTGTATTGCAGGTCGTTTGGAAGCCCCCTCCACAGAGAACCTACTGTGAGAAGTGTGTCTAACCTGTGTATTCAGAACGTCACTGAGTGGCCAGAAATTGGGTTGCCTTTTCGAACTACGGTAGTTGTATAAGAACTCGAATCAACCTCCTGCCAGTGTTTCTAGTGGATTCAGATTTGTGGTCGATTTTGCATACTGACGTAGAGCTTTGTCGCAAGTAAGAGGAACTTACTTAGGCCATTTTTCAAAGCATCCCGGATGTAAATTCTTAATAATCGTAAACGATCCTGCCCAATAGACAAGAAGCTCATGTAGATTACAAGTGTCGTTTGATTAGTGAAATATTGTGTTTGCTGGAGCAATCTACCAACCATCGCTACCTTCGTCCGCCTGCCCCCATCACCATCATCATCAGTGAGTCAATTAATAATAATAATCAAAACAATCATGATAATACCAACAATGATCATCTTTGAAATATCGTATGAGCATAAATCTAGGAGATGCAGAAAGCCTTTGACCCTCCATAACTGTTATTGTCCATTGAGCAACCAACTTCAATGATTCACCGTCATCCACTGAGCCCCGACGGACTAGCAACAGACTTGATTTATCTGAAAAAAATTATCTATGATATTGTTTTTGGCTACTTGTCTGTGAGCCTGTGTTTGTGAATTGAGCGCTCATCCTATGAAAATGTTCGTCCCTCGCATGGTACCATAACCACATAGAAGCTTATCCAAAGTGCTATTTCCTTATCCCTGTAAAGCGCGCCAAATCTTAATGCAAACTGATGAAGGCATTCATCATTTCTCTCCTCCTCAAATGATTAATATTATTATTCTCCATCCTGGGCAGTAAATATACGCGGAAACAGTTTTACATTTGCAAACAAACTGACCAACTTTTACCACTTTTCAGGTAACGTTTTGGACAATATCGTGGTGTTCATTTTGCCTTAAGATTGTCGTAGTTATCTCCGTTTCTTTCCACATAATGAAATCAACAGGATGCACGGTTGTCCCAAAGTAACAGAAGTGGGTTCAATACAAACCGAAGTTACGTAAGGAATGAACGAAAAACAAACACGACTAAAAGGAACTTTCATTCAAAAACATTTTTGCGCAATTCTGAGAGACAATAAATACTATTCAGTTTATGAGACTCCAGATACGCCCAGTTTTTGCTTAGAGTTTTTCCGCACTTGGCCGTTTGTGTCCGTGTTCGGATGAGTCAAACAAAGACGTTGAAAAGACGAATCTGGTCGTTTTCAGGGCATGTGCATCGTCCAGCCGGACACATAAAAGCACTGAGCAAAAACAATTTTATGTAAAAAGTGTCATGACGCAAAAGACGCGCACCATGCAACGGAATGGTCAGATTTACCAAAACCATGCCTAGGATGATTTGTTTCAAATCTAGGTGAAATATATCGACTGTCAAACGATATCCTCAAGATTTATTAGTCAAGCCGTCATTGTTGTTAGAATCGCATGTACCTCTATCTACCACTAATCATCGTACCGTTTATCTTACTCATCACGCTTCTTAAGGACTCGAACAAAAGATACTGCCCTTCAAATTTGATGTTCTTTGTAATCTGCTCAACCTCAGACCGATATCATAAAAGTTACATCCTGTCCAAAGATTCATAAACCATAGGACCGTTTTGTTCAACTAATGCTCGGTAGTAGTGAGTTATGTTCTTTGAAAATGGCTATCTTTTCCTTCCGTGTTTACATGTTCACATGTCGATTTGTTCCTTATTGAGTTCGTTCAAATCTCTTCCGTCATGCTTTTCCGTTGTGAAGCTAACTTTTGAATTACATCTTCCAGTGATCACCGGCAAAAGCTTGGTGAGCTTTTTCAACCATGAACTAAAGCTGAATCGTATCTCCTTTGGATGCAATATTTTAAGACCTGGTTTAGTACTTTGTGTGCAAACTAGGTTTCTGTTTCGCGCTAGACGATTCTTTCTTAGTCGCTATTTCTTTTTTCAAAAGCTCATGTATAAATCCATCTGAATTATTTTTGCCTTATTTGTGGACGAAGCCTATCCCTTTGTTTCTTATCTTCGTAATTTGCAATCATACAATTTATAAAATAAATCTGCCATACAATGGACTCGGTTCCTTACGAGGAAAGATTATTTTTCACCGGATTTTTATACAACGTCTAGCAGCTTCACTGCTTATAGAGAAGAGTTTTATACACAAGTTCCAGTATACATGGAAGTAACTATATAATAATCTTTCAACCATCTATTCTGCAAACATCCATTACCCTGACGAGCTCCTCCTGAAACAAATTATTAGTTGTGACGATTCTATCAGGATAGGTATTTGAGAAAGGTCTGGTAACAAGACTCTGCATGTGTTGGCGGAAGGCCTCCACTCATTTTTATGAAGTATTATTTGTTTCGATCGGCTCTTTTCACACAACAGTAAACGATATCACATATGACACTTTCGTGATCACATTATAAAATGCTTGATTTCTATTCCTTCCACGTGGACCAGCTAACACATACAGGTACTAATCGTTGTCTCAATTCTAGTCCAACTACATCCTTTTGAACATAATATGACTCGTACAGTTCACTTAATCTTTGGCAATCTTTTCAATTCTTTGTATGTGTCCAGTATACCTAGTCACATCACTGCCTAGATGGCATACGTAATGTTCTCACTTATAAAAGCTCGATTCTCTGATAGTACATTATATGCCCTCATTACATGAATTGCGAGTTGGTTTTCCTGAAGTTAGCTGTGGAGATTCGAACGAAAATATGATAGGTTGATTCGAGTCAAATTTATATTTCTATTCATCGTCAACCATCCCATTCGCGCATTTGTCTAATCGAAATGAACCAATTGATTTGCCGTTTATAAATCTGTTGAAGATACTTAGGTGACTGTCGCTATTTATTTATTTTAATACAATTT
>UZAN01051956.1:5740-18231 GCA_900618425.1 Echinostoma caproni | reverse complement strand
TTTCCTCAGTACGCAAAAGTTCAAAAGTTTCTTCTTTCGAGATGGCGTCTGCTTGAACGACATCATCCAGAACAAATGGTGTAATGGCATCCCTTGATGAGTGGATAAATGCTGCAATAACACTGTCCGAATCGCTTGCACAATCCGAATTTTTGGATTTGGTCCCACACAGCAATTTGATACCTTGCCAAATTCGTTTACTATTGTTGCGTTGCAGAAGCTGGGAGGTGTACGACACAGAGGGGCGTTTTACTTCAACTTTGATCAAGTTGGTTCAATGCTTGACAGCCGCTGAGTCTCTAGGTTTGTACGATCGGTCCTTCTGTCTTCTGAATGATTTCAACAGTAGATATGCTATTCTGCCGTTGCAGACAAATAGAGTTCCAATAGGGCAGCATAGGTTAAACGTGTGGTTAAGTGTTTCAGTGAATAAGTTGACTGCATTGCGTAAAGAGGGACAGGAGTAAAACCACGAAGAAACGACACTGATGGAGCGCTTAAGAAGAAAGGTGTTTCTTTGGGAGAGATTGCGAAGACGAATGGTGATTTAGATGGTTCCTGTGAGTGTATTGTGAATGGGACGGGAGTAGACTGTGGGTCTTTTGAGAATCAGTGCATGATCACTAGTGGAAATAGGTGCGGTGAGTTTTAGGGCAAATGTTCTGGGTGATTAGTAATAACCTTGTCTAAAAATGAATCACCTCTTGTGGGGGACATGCAAATATCAGTTAAGCCAAAAGAAGTTATGGGATAGGTGGATGCATGATTAAAGTCACCAACAAGGATGTGGAGACTATCGTCTATGAGGGGAACAAAAGACGGAATAAATGCATCAAAGAAGGATGAAATGTGCGACTGGTTGCAATTGGGGGCTATGCATAAGTTGGTAATGATTGTACTTCTATATCACGAAAATCTAGGGAAACATTGAACAGCTGAGCAGTCGATGCCATCCGCGGAATAATCAAAAATAATTTCAGACTTGCCGCTCTTGGTTGAGTTCATGTACGTGATCATTCCTCCTGTTTTCTTCTTACAGCACTTTCCATCCTTACGGAAACATTTGAAATCATTGATTCCAAATAATGAGTCCTCGACAGTTCGATCAATCCAGGGTTCTTTAATACAAACGATACGTGTTGCGGTGGATGCGTGAATCGAGGGTGTACGTTAGATCTTTCATCTTTACGAACTGGGGCCTGATGTTCGTGCTGACCAATGAGGGACAGTCATTTTCGATGGGAATGTTCGACTAAGCTCTGCTTACCAGCCACCACTCTTGCGTTTCTTCACTTGAACCCGAGAATAAACCGGTCATTATGTAATATCCATCAAAAATGAAATAAATCCGAAGGGGAGAAAATGTAGCGCAGCCAATCGAAGGGCGCGGGTCGAGAAAACCTTGATTTTTATCAATCTCCCTTGATTGAGGTGTTATCCCCAGCCCCAGTACTTATTCAAACCCGAAGACATCAGGGACCTTCATGGAGAGATGTGACCGAATAAATCGAAATCAGTCCGTTCAGTTGTTCTAAGGGTTCAGCTGTTTCCGCTTCTCTACTCTTAAACACCAATCTTCCCCTCAAAATCCGGACGAAACGCATCGAGTTTCATTAAGGTCTGATAATTATCCACCTTCCCCTGTCTTCAGTCTTTTTGTTGTTCTGTCTTCATTACGTAGATAGTTTGTTGCACATTGATTGAACTACACTTGTCGCAATCGTTATCAAGTAGCTTAGTGGACAGTTGAACTCGTCAAATCGTGGTATCGTCAATCGCATTGTGTTAGCCTTCACCGTTTGTTCGTTTGTTCTGAGACTCTCTAAGAAAACCATATATCGTTCTCCGATCCAGATGTGCGTAGTGTTTGTCGTCACAGTTACACATGCACTTCCCGTGTCTTAGTTCACATTATCGCCATCAACTTTTTCACTGGACTGATCTGGGTCAATTGGGTTCATTTATTCATTCTCTCCATCAAACTACATAGAATCGATCAATGACTCCGGGGCCTTCGGTTTCGAACGCCTCTCTCCGTAAACAAACAACAGTACTTTGTGAGTAAGTCACTGACCGAAAGGGTTTTTTCAGTGAATGTTTGCCTGTTCGTCTACCGCAAAGTTTAGGCTCACTGATCGATGAATCACTCCTCGCGCGCACTCATCAACCTGACCCAGAGTCTTTGTATTGTTGTTGTTGTTGTTGTTGTCCGAAGTCGGTGTATCAAAATCTGATTGACCGAACCTTATACGACAGTCATGGTCTGCGTACACCGAGGATTGTAGCGCACACAGGCACACACGAGTTCTCTGTGCCGGTTACTTGATTTCTGCTAACTTGTTCCCTTGTCTTAAAAGTGCACACACACACACACAGGGAAACAACAATGGTCACTCGGCCTGAGACAGTGAACCCGATTAGGGAAAATAAGCTGTGGCTGACCAGTTGTCATTGCTGTCCCTGTCGATCTCCAAGTCGGTGTAGTTGACCTTATTGTGAACCAGAGGTTTCGACATGCAGAAAGCGGCGGCGGCAGCGGATTGTCCGATATTGTTGAAGGATTTCGGTTTTTTCGTGTAGTCCATACAGCGCGATCCTCGCTTATATGACTTGCCCAAAATGTATACATCTTCACTCACCCAGTCAATAAAAATTTAGCCTTTTCACACAAATACTCGTTGGCTAGCCAGAATTTTGAATCCCATCAGTCAAAGAGTTGTCAAGCTTAGGGACACTGCAATCAATTGAAGTAATTAAAAATGGGAACATTTTACAATGATTGAAGCTCCCGTTGGATGGTGTTTTTCTCTTCACAAATGTTTCCCTGTGTTTGAAAAAGTTGATTGTATTTGTGTATTTATCAAAAATGATATTCGTGTGCATCCAACTCACAGCTCCCAAAAAACTCATACTTGAATGCATATGAAAGAATGTGGTTTTATCTACGCGCACTACCATCCGATTGCTGATGTGGCTTTGGTTTCACCAGTGGTTCGAGAAACAATCGCTTTCCTGACGGTCGAGTTTTAGAATATAACTCGGCGACACCCAGTCTTGTGGCATCACTTTGTACTATGAAGGTGCAAAGCACATGCCGAACAGAACTTGCTAATCTGTCAAGTGCTCTCTGTGTATCCTACATAGATTCGAACAAGCAAACATTGTCGTCAGCGTACTCCAAATCGCACAGATTTTCTCTAGCTGCCCATTCAATACCTACATGTTGGAGACCTTTTTAGTGCGTTCTCCAGTATTTCGTCTACGATGAAATTGAACAGGAATGGCGAAAGAGGACGAACGCCGCTACTTGTTATGAATGACCTACCCAGCTCGTCGTAGACCCTTACTCTCCCAGAAGCATACGAGTAGAGTGAACTCAGTATATTCACATACTTCTACGGCATTCCTTTGCGAAGGATTCACGGTCAACTCAGTCGAAGGCTCCTTTTAGGTCAAGGAACACGACCACCGTTGGTCGACAGTGCGTGTGACGTAGTAGCTCGAGGACTTGACGCAACGTAAATTTTTGATCTATACAGCCGCGACCTGGTCAAAATCTTGCTTGTTGTTCGCGGATATTTGTTTCCCTAAACGGTATCAGACGTCAAAGTATGATGGGGGGTTAGTTATTTGGTGACGTTTGGGATCTTTGATCCCAAACGGTGGTTTGCGCAGTCGTTGCGAGATCCTTTTCTAAAAATTGAAACAATCAGTGATTCGCTCCAAGGTGATGAAATACGCTTGGAGCAAATCACAGCGATGCACTTTTCATCACGTAGATCATTGGAATCGCAAAATGTATCGATATGCTTTGGTTGGAGTTATTACAATGAATTTTGGTGACTGGGCTGTTTCTTATCAATGACCTGGCAGCCACAACCAGGTAAGCCTTACCTGCTCATTCCTTGCTACACCCATAGAACTGAACAAAACAGGGACGAAGTTCATTAGTTTGAAAAAAAGGCGATATTTTTGAGGTTAAAAGCGGATATTCATTGTCGGAGAAAGTATTGCTACATAAAGAACATTCACAAATTATACAACATTACACCGAAATTTTGTTTATAAGCTTGAGATTAATAAGCAGACCACTATAGGGGCACTAAGGATGAACTGTAACAATCATCCGTCAGAATTGCAAGATAATTTGATAGAACTGAACGTCGTTAGTTTCTAGAAGTTATCTGTTCACAAAGGCAATTACAGTTAGTGAGGTAGAATAGCTGGTACATGGCGTGATATTCGCATCACTTCAATTCCTAGAAAAGAAAAAAGGAAGTTTCGATCGATTATTCCGTCGATACTACTTAAGACTTTTGAGCGAATTGTTGTTCAGTTTAATTCCTTTTCTGTTGATCTTGGTGATCGTTATCCAAGGTGACATCATGATGTACTCCTATCATTTCAACGAGGCCAGTGATAGCAGCATACTTTTTAAAAGGAAAATTGACCTCAGTCTCACTGTCTCTGTTATTGCTATCCATACGCGATCAAAAAGAACGTAGGTTCCGGCGACTAACTACATCGAGTGCCCCATCCCGGTCCGGAGTATTGAATTCTGTATGGCGATTGTGAAAAGTTCAGCAGCTTCGGTGCGATTCGAACCTACGCATGGATGCCGCCTATGCCTACGTCCATGCGTGGGTTCAAATCCCACCGAGGCTAACGAACTTTTTACAGTCGCCATAGAAATCTGCAAAACAACAATTTGGACGTATTGAATTCTTTCGGCGAATCTCGAAGATCACTGAGCAGGAGCCAGTGGAAGAAAATTTGCACAATAGATTGATCGTTGGAATATAACAGAACAAATGGTCCTTGGAGAACGACGACTGTTTTCTGCAGAGCATTATAATTCACTCGGATTCACGACAGGTTACTTCTAGTCCCATAATCATAGGTCTCCCCTTTACCTCTCACACAAGCTACTCTAAATTCCAAAATGGTCTTGGTTGCAAGCACATGGATCGCTGCTCAACCAACAAGCATAATTCCTGCAATGGTTCAGTGATTCTACCTCCCTCCTGAAGAGCAGTTCAACGCATG
The DNA here is from genome assembly GCA_900618425.1 of Echinostoma caproni. Classification (NCBI taxonomy): domain Eukaryota; kingdom Metazoa; phylum Platyhelminthes; class Trematoda; order Plagiorchiida; family Echinostomatidae; genus Echinostoma; species Echinostoma caproni. Next base: position 13,185 of record UZAN01051956.1, on the reverse strand, counting down.
CAGTACCTGCGATCAGACGGATCACTTGTTTTGAGGGGCACAAAAGGTCACGGCGACTCGGAAATCGCGATCAAAAACGAGGTTACATAATTGGTTACATAATTCCACGATAAGGTGAGCCGAACGGTCGAAATGATGGTACAATTCACTTTGTGCCCCGGACCACTTGTTACCTTAAGCCGTGGATGGAGTGACGATTAAGCAATCATCAGTGTCCCAGTGACAACACTGATCGCGCATGAGCCATGACCACACACGTGCATATTATCAAAATGAGGAACCGAGATGTCATGGCAATTGGGGCGTGTGTGACCGAGGTACGTCTCACAAAGGTCTCTGTGCTTCAGCAAGGGGTAGGGAAATCCGTCCGGAACGCTGGACATCCATACCTCGCTCGGAGGCTTGAACAGTAAATGGGCATGCAGCACTGATGTGATCAACTACGATCAGTTGTGCCTTAAGTGTAGCGCGCACGAATCAGTGCGTCACTCCTCATGCTTATCGAGCCTAGTTCAGCTTAGCTGTCTCGCTCCAAACGCGCGGTTTCATCGCCCTATCGAGCTCGACAAAAGGCATGACTGAGATCTGCCTCATTTCAACGCAGAAAGAGTGTGGGAAGACCGGGTTGGAAAAAACGTGTGATCAATTCATCAATGTGGTGCGCTGAGCAGAAGCGGATCCAACCACTGCGTTTCTTTCTCAATTGAAATTGACAGTTTCTCAAGTCAACCAGATAGTTCAAGGTTTCATAAACCAAAGTGATGGTTTCTCAAACCTATCTTAAAATGGTATAGTTATTACCAGACATCTTCATTGTCAAGTTAGATACAACAACCTTGTCTTTCTCCACCGGTATCGCGATGTAGAGGATTTGTAATGCGTGACTGTCAAAACACTGATCTTAATCACATTGAGTCACAGTTGAGCATGGGACATTCATCAATCAAGTTCACAACTGAACTAGGGTCTGTTCATCTGACTAAATGCTTTTAGTGCTCTATCCGAAGGAAAATTCCATGCAGTGGGTAACATTTTCATTACTTCGTCCCACTGTGTCGAAAATAGAGCTTCGTACGATGTCTTCCGCAAATAGCAATATTCGGAAGTTTCGGAAGATACTTCAAGCGACGCACTGGAACTAGTGCGGAGAATGTTTCCAGAGAATGGCTATCCTGGAAAACTTTATTGCTCGAACTGGAGAGGAAAAGAAGAAAGCTCCGATCATCTAACTTCCATTTAAAATAGATGCCGCAGGCGACAGTCCATGAAATCCACCATGAATGCCACTAAGCTAAGAAACGTTTTCTACGTCTTCAAATATCCGGCGCCGAAATAAAGATAAACTGCCTATATTGATCTCATCTGTGATTGCCTGCTAGTCCATTTGTTCACTTGTGATTCGACTAACGAACGTTGAACGACAGGCAGCTTTCTTAACGCAGCAAAAAACATGGTTCAAGGTGGCTCACACATTTCATCTTTGCTCCCTTACCGGTGACTGTTTCCACGAGTCGTAGAGTTGATTTCTTACCATATTCGCCTGATTTATCAGTGGTAAAAAAGGGATCACTGCGGTCCGTTCCTGTTTGATTTTTGACAGTCCCACTCTGATCCCGACCAGCTTTATTCGTCCGCTGATGTCTCTGATCACGATGTACATTCCAACAGTGGCCCGCAAAATTTAGACGTCACCAGTAATCCAGTTTCTCAACCTCATCAACCCGAATCAGTGAATCAGATGTTTTGATAAGAGGCAATCAGTTCGCTTGCGCACGCGCTCTCTATCTAGACTAATCAGTTCGATCAAATGGGCGATCGATTTTCCCTGGACCACAGTGCAGTGTACCAGTTCACATGTGACGTACAGAATCGGCTTAGGCTGCCCTGACAGCGTTCCACTCTCCCGTTATGCATTTTCACCATGCACACATGCACCCATCATTCGTCTTTGTGATTTGTGCAATGCGTGCGTAGTCTGTTACGCGTCCCCGTGTCATGTGATTGTTCGATTTCATGGTATCGCATACGTCAAATAGTTCAGGCTTCGTGTTCCGTGCTGTCGTCTTTCCACACTTATGTGTCGCATGATGCCGAGTAGTATTCTTAGTTCAGTGATGTGTTCAGCAATTTTAGGGTGATTTGTTGCGTAAGACTTGGGCTGTAAGATGGGTCAATAATTTATCCCGGAATTGTGCGCGGTACGCGTTTTTGTCTTTGTTCTGCGTAGTTTCGTTCGCGCCACACATGAGGATTGGTCGAACTTCACCATCATGCACCAGACCACCACTACGAATAATAATCGGATATGGTGACAATACCAACTAAATCTTCTGAATGCGTGTGAGCGCTTCCCGCCAATATCTGTCCGTAACAATTGTCCCAGTTGGAGTTTCAGTTTTTTTAACCCATGACCATGCTGCACTTGAGTGCACTGGTTTTGGTTACTTTTGTTTGAACTTTGAATCAATCCATTTCGGTAACAAACGTTTACGTTTAAAGATTTCAAAATGTGCTTGCTGTACGATGACGCTCCAACTCTTTCTCTTCGGAAAAATGCTTTTCCTTGAACCTGAAAACACCCGTTCTCAGTGTAGAGTAGAATAAAAGGTTTCAAAGTAATGAAACCATGAGAACGTTGATGTCGTCTCGTGTACTACATTCACAGATGTAGTCTACACGAAACCGTCGACTAGATCTGTGAATTAACTACACGACAGAACCTCAATCTTCTCTCTTTGTTTTTCAAACCTCTTAGTCCGAAAAGATACAACCTGTCCAGATCTTCATTTGGTAGCATCTAGTGAGTTCTCACACACTGCATTCAGAGGGATTCCAATCCGTTGATTGGAAGTCAACCAGTCTGTTTTTCGATGACACTGTATACTTTGAAAACCCGGCATTCCCGGCAGGATTTTCACTTTGTTGAAGTTCACCTTTGTCTAAGTATACTGTGGACGACAGGGGGTATTGTTTCTGTTAATTCTCGAGGGCATGATTTCCGCAGCACAGAAATGCTCACTGTTGTGCGGAAACAATAATGTTCACGTGAAACGTCCAAATAGTAAACTGAATAACCAAAATTGAGAGAGTTCATGCATAATTTCCTGTTGCCAAGTGGATAATCATTTTACTGCACCAGTTCAGTGTTCAATTGTACATTTTGTGTGACGAACAGCAGACGGAGCAGATCTCATGGTTACGAAGACCGGATGTACAGTTTTGGTAACCGGCAACCTAAGCCCCGGGACTTGGATTAGCGGATCACATAAGGCCCTACTAGATTAGGCGGGGTATATAGTGCGGGAGTTAGCAAAGCCACCTACCACCAAAGTAGGGTGGCGGTGGCGGGGCTCGAATCACGAATGACAGGGTCCCAAAGCACCACGGTGACAGCAACTAAACCACTGCACCACCATCAGTTTATGAAGTCCATCTACGGGACAGCGGTTAGTCATCATCATCGTCGTACAGCGAAATAGGGAAGCGAACTTCACTGATCGCTGCCAAGCTCGCAACGCATATGCATTGGGGTTTGATGGACGGGTACTGCTATAGTGTTCAGCCACTAAGCATGAGAACAATTAGGGTTCTCGTCCAAAGCCTTCAGTTCTGACATTGACCTAGCCACAAGACAGCGGATGAAACGAAGTGGAGGCCCACTTATTTGAAACAATTACTCCTCCACCATTTTTTTAGCGACTGAAACGCAAAGTCTAGTCGAACCCCCAACCTGGAGGATCAGGAGACGACTTAGTCCAACGTTCAATTTTCCAGGCATGATCAGCTCTTCGGTTTGACAAAAGCCATCCTGTGTAGCTCGTTGGATCAGAGTGGTGCACAACCCATTGCACCACGTCAAGGTGCAGTCTCCTCGTGATTTTCATCATCCGACCCTATTTCGCTACTAACCGTCGCACACAGAACCTGTTATTCAAGATTTCTATAAAGCTACCTAATCGAATAGCTTGGAAATAATCTTCCACAAGAAGCAAGTAGTTCGCACTAATCTGTCTCTGCACTCTGCTGCCAAACACAGTCTTTATGCCAATGAAATCAATCTATAATATGATTTTCTTTGACGCGATACTGCCAGGTTACCCAAATCAATGCAGACCCTTTTCTTAAAGATGGTTGACCGGCACTTTTGATTGGCTGAAGTTTAACTCCCGAAGCAGCGCAGTGGTGTGGGCAGCCCGTGATTCATTGAATGCTGGTATTTGGCCTAAGTGAATCTTTTTTTTACGTCCCGAATACCCAGTCGTCCTGTTGAATGAGTAGAGCGCTGTTGGTAGAACTTCTTGGATCGAGAGATTGCGGCTCGTTTGGACACTACCGGGGCCTGATGGGTACTAACTGCTCATTCAGTTTATCCATTTTCTCTTTGTTATAATAAAATCTAGTCGTGCAAATTGAGGCTATGAAATCGCTTTTTTTTGGGGGGCAAACTCGTTAACATCAAATTCGCAAAACATGTAGATAGGGAAGGAGTTTATAATTTCCCGAATTTGATCTATCTATGAGATCAAAAACGAGGACGTTGTTTTTTTCATAGACTTAATCGTTTTTAATATAAAAAGTTGAACATTCCTACCTGTGTTGAGTAGTAAACTGAAAACGGATACATTTAGCCATGACTACTGTTTTCTTGTCTATTTTCTACCTGGCCTCGGATTCTTTTTGTATTGACATTCACAGGAGTGGGAAATCTGGTCCGGATTCGGGCGCACATCATTACCCCCGCCATCGAACTACTTCTTCCGGATCGACTGCCAGCCAGGGAGGCACACCTGGTTACGGTCCCACTTTAGATGAACTGGAAAGTGGCAGTGGTGCTGGTTCTACACTCGGTACAGATGAGACGATTGTCGGCCCAACATCGACGGATCGTGGCTCACCGCATACCGGGTCTGATATGTCAGGTCAATCATCCGGAGGTAGTTGGAGCAGCGGTTTGATGGGTTGGATGGGAAGTACATTGAAGGCCTACTCATCCTATTTACCGCATCAGGTATCGGAGATTTTTGCACAGGATCGCGCGTTCGCCTACTGTCATTTGCCAACCAATCACGGAGGTCTGTTCTGGTCTGGTGCCGGTCGAGGCAGTCCTGTGGGTGCGGCTGCTGTAGGCGGCGATGGATCTGCTGGTGGAACACATGGTATTCAGCCCGGTGTACCACAGAATCTCGGGCTGCACAAAGTTGCTGCCGTAGTTTTGTAAGTGTGTCTATCCGTGCTTTATTTTTGCCCGATGATGTCTCAATTGCTTCAAGCGCATCGAATAATGGTATGAAATTCCTCTGGTATATTTTGCTCGTGCTGTATTTCTGCATTGTGATCATCTCGCTTATTTTTTTAGGAAAATTGTATAACTCCTGTCTTCTGTTCGCGTTCACGAAGAAGCACTCGCTTAGTCTGGATACCTACGAAAATTATTTTGTTTATTCATACCCTTATGTGATGATGAATAGCAGACGGGTTGTCAATGTTTTCGACCGAGTCCTAATCCCGCAGGTTTGTGCTTAAATGAGCCGGATCTGTGGTCTGCAATAAACTTGCCAAGATGGATTGTGCTATATCGTGTAAATAGAAAATGATCAGTTGCCCAGTAGCTGAGTGGGTAGCATGCTTGCGTTCTGCTCATGAAGTCCCTGGTTCGATTCCCAGTTGGGTCGGTGGATTCGCACTGCAGATGAGACCCAACCAGGTCGAAACAGCTGTCCAGTGCTTCCGAACTTTTCAGTTCACGCTTAATTTGCTCTATACACGACAAATTCCCATTTGAAACCTGCTGTTAACTAGTAAAAACCAGCAACCTAGATCCTGAGATCAGAAGTGACGAACCACATAAGGCCTCTCTAGGTTATGTGTGATATTGAGCCGGACACCAGCGTCACTGCCAACCACCAAAGTTGGATGGTGGTGTCCTGTTTCGAACCTCACATCGTAATGCCTCTATAACAAAAACGTAAACCACTTAGCTCTGGCACACATTACCCAAATTAGACACAAACCCCCAGTGGCAAGAAGTGAAAGTGAAAGTTTTTGTTCGCTTCAGCATGGCACGCCAGTACAAGTGAAACGCACTTGAATCACTGTACCAATGTTCAATCGAGCGCTTTGTGAATTGTGACGTGTTCTCACCAGTTATAGCCAAGATGTCTTGGATGGCTTTAATGGCTCATTTAAGATTAGCCTTGCAGTACCTGATTGGTAACTTTTTGAACGGTTCGAACAACACGCTCACACGTTGTGCATTGTCTGCTCGATATCTTTGAATCCCGTAGTGAGTGACAGTCGATCACTGTCCAAGTGTGATGGCTATCGGCGTTCGATGATAGAGGTTACAGGATGCTGCAATAGGTCAAACAAAACCAACCTAATCATTATCATCTCGTTTGGACTAATTTTTAAGGAAATTGGGTCAAGGTTGTTGGAATATGAATGTACAGTTGGTTTGGCAAGTTTAAACATTTATTGCATTAGCGACCCAGTGTAGATTGGTACTTTTCTGTCTCTTGAAATCTGCCTGAGCTTTTTTTTTAAACGATGTCACCTTGTCCATCTCTCTCGCCCAGATCAGTTCCATTTGACTCGGTAGATTCCGATCTTGGCCATCTTTACTTCTTTTTCCTGTTTTTTTTTCAGTTCGTTTTTGTTGAATAAAAACTGTGCACGTACTCTTTTGTTTCTCGCATCAAAATATTCCTATCCAATCTAATTCCCGTTCACGCGTTCTCTATACCCTCTCCACGATGTTCCCTGACACGATCAATGACAGTTATCAAAATCAGCCCCGTCTAATTGTGGCCGGCTTGGACGGATTTGTGCATACTTTTGCTATTGATCCCGTGAACGGCGGTGAAGCCACTCTGTTGCGCACACAACGGTAAGTTCCCCGTAACCTGATACACACACACCTGTTTGTACAAGTGAAAACTAGTTTGTTTCGCGAGCTGTCATGTAGTCCGAACAAACGCCCTTAGTACTGCTTTCCGATTGAGTCATTCGCACAAGATGATTCGACCTTGTAGCTCAGGGGTAAGGGTTTGAAGTCCCGACCCGACTGATCACGGTTCGAGTCCTGCCAGGGACACAAAAAGTACGCACTGCTGACGAGTCCCAAACCGGACAAAACAGTTGTCTAGTGCTCTTTGTCGGTCATCACAAACACTGAGCGATATGGCTGGGTGTCGTAAACGGTGGCGTTCTTGCATCTTCTCAATTTCTTTGCAACCTTAGTCCACTGAACTTCTCCATTTTCTTTTCGAATCCACTTTCAACTTTCCTTTCTTCTCCTATTCTTCATCCAAATGGGCAGCCAAAAGACAGCAACCTAAACCGGCGCACGNCGGATGAGCAATGCTGAGGTTAGGGGCAGAGTTTTGGGTAGATACGGTCGACCAATAGAGTGAGTGGTCGATCTCCATAGATTATGTTGGTTGGGA
>UZAN01051951.1:5416-16857 GCA_900618425.1 Echinostoma caproni | reverse complement strand
GACACATGTCTTCATCAATCGATGGTACCATTCAGACCAGTACACAGCATTTGGCTGGCCGTCGTCCCGGTTTAATGTTTACATGCTCGACTTTCGGCTCTTGATACGGAGCAGAAGCCTCAACCGGAGGAACACAGGATGCAGTGACCTCACAGGTGATCGGCTCGGACTGGTTAGGAATGGTCTNGGGCTACCTTGGACTTGGGTGATGCATGTGTATCCCCTTGACGAACCGGTTTGATGGGGGAACCGTTGTGGTCTGTTACGGTGGGACTGACCGCTGTGCCATTAGGGCGCCGTAGAGACGGATCATTGATAATCACCTGCAAAGTAATGGAAATCGGACGGAAAATAATTTAGAGGGAGAGAATGAGACCAAACTGGTTATATTAGAAATGAAAAGGGACCCAGAGGAAACCAATGAATAACATCAAATAAGGCTAGACTCTCTTGATAGAAAAAGGGTGATACGCAGAACAGAGTTTGATGTAATAGAATAAACCTTACGCAGGAAGCATACGCGATCGTTGCTAAACATGTTCAGAACAAACAATGGTGCACTTGTTTCAATTCAATTACAACAGTGAAAGATGGTCAGTTAGTTAGTTGTGGTGGTGGTGGCGCAGTGGTTAAGTCGCTGTCACAGGTGCGCTTTGGACCCTATGGTCTGAAGTTCGAATCCCGCTACGGCCACCCAACTTTGGTGGTGGGCAGCTTTGCTGTCGTCCGATTCAATACCACACCTAACCTAGAGGGGCCTTATATGGTTCACCTCTCCAAGTCCCGGGGCTTAGGTTACCGGTTTTCATCACTGAACAGCAAAGTCGAAACTCCGATATAATTGTTCTCGCAGGCGATTTTAACGATTAAGTTGGAAAACTGAGTGCATCGGAAGCTTGCCTAGGCGGTCATTGTGCTCTTCCCTGCCAGCGAACAGATAATGGCGATCGACCTCTTCAATTCTGCGCAGACCATCATCTGTTACTATTCAGCACTAACTTCGACTTATCTCTCAACGGACAGCAACGTGGCGCTCAAATTCAACTGGCACGCGAACTCAGATCGACCACATAGCTATAAGCTATCGTTGGCGTGGTTCAGTAAAAAAAAACTGCAGGTCCTATTGGACCACCTGCGCTGAATCTAATCATGCGTTAGTTTTGATGCAGTCCACTCTCCAACTCACTGGTCGCAGAAAATTCCAAACTCGATTGGCAGATCATCCCTTATCTGACTCAGCCATTTGTGCCCGTTTTGAATCAAAACTAGGGGAAAGGCTAAATGCGCTGCAAGGTGGTAGTGTAGATGAACAACGGGATCAGATTAGCCGAGTAATGCACTCAGCAGTGAACGTTGTTTGTGGATCTGAAGTAGTACCCCGCCCGAGGCATTGGATATCTGATGATTCAGTAGCACTGATGGAGAAAAAGTGGCAAATCCCGACCGCCCGGGATCAAGGCAGGGTTAAGTGGCGTCTGTAACGTCAACTCAAAAAGAGCCTCAAGGAAGATCGTGAGAACTAGTGGGCAACGATAGCTAGTGAAATGGAAGTAGCGGCTGCATCAGGGAATAGTCAGACTGTCTCAACCGATAAACAATACAGGAGGTCGGCGAACCACAGTTAGTGAAACAATCTGCGACAAAAGTGGGCAAGCTATTCACAATAGGGAACAACGGCTTGACCGAACAGTTCAGTTGGCCAGGCGCTAACCAGGCTATCTCCTCCGGTGTAGCTGAGGCTCCGCGGGCAGTGTCATCTGAACCCCCTACTGCAGCAGAAGTTTGTTCTTGCATCCAAGCCTTGAAGAAAGGAAAAGCAGCAGCAACGGACTGGCTTTCTTCCACTCTAGAGGGCGATAACCTCATAGACGCCATTACTAATATAATGCGCGACACTTGATCACACGAGCGCATCCCGTCATCTTGGGGCGAATCACAGATCGTTACAATTTTTAAGAAGGGATCTTACAACGACCGCGCAAACCATCGTGGAATAAGCTTGATCCCAATCTTCACCAAGTTACTAACCTCTATCATACTCCGACGTCTGACATCATTTAGGGAGAGAAACATCCGCGAACAACAAGCATGATTTAGACCAGGTCGCGGTCGTATCGAGGAAATCTTCACTCTGCGTCAAGTCCTCGAGCTACGCCATAAGCAGCGGCCGACGAACGGTTGTCGTGTTCCTTGACCTAAAAGGAGCCTTCGATTCAGTTGACCGTGAATCCCTTATGGGTTCGCTCCTTCGCAAAGGAGTGCCGCAGAAGTACGTGAACATACTGAGTTCACTCTACTCGCATACTTCTGGTAGGGGCAAGGGTCTATGGTGAGTTGAGCAGGTCGTTCGTAAGTAGCAGCGGTGTTCGTCAAGGGTGCCCTCTCGCCATTCCTGTTCATTTTCGCCTTTGGCGAAATGCTAGAGAGCGCACTAAGTGGTCTCCAAAATGTAGGTATTGAATGAGCAGCTGGAGAACAGCTGTGCGATTTGGAGTACGCTGACGACATAGTTTGCCTGCTCCATTGTATGGAGGATGCACAAAGAGCATTTGACAGATTAGCAGGTTCAGTCGTTCCGTTCGGCATGTGCTTTGCACCTTCAAAGTGCAAAGTGATGCTACAAGACTGGGTGTCACCGAGTTCTGTTCTGAAACTAGACAGTCAGGACTTAGCTGAAGTTGACTGCTTCTCGTACTTAGGCAGATGCGTGACCAACGACGGTAGCGCATTAAAGTAGATAACCGCCTGCATCTCCAAGGCTCGAGCAGCGTACGCAGGACTGAAACACCTGTGGCGACGACGTGATGTTGAAAAGTCACGTATACTGTGCCACTGTATGATCAGTTCTGCTTTACGGTTGTGAGACCTTGAATTTGCCGGGGAGAAGACATCCGCCATCTAGTGGTTTTTGACAATCGATGCTTACGTAGTCTGACCGAAATGGGATGGAGTGATCGGGCTAGTAACTCAGAAGTCGTCGGGTGTTTGGTAATGCATCGAACAAAAACTCGCTATCGCATCGAATTTGACTCAATAGGCTCCGTTGGTTAGGACACGTCTTGCGCATGTCCGACGGTCGCCTTCCGCGCGCCTTATTCGCAATGTCTGTCGCAGGCTGGAGAAAGCCACGTGGAGGCCAGCAGATGACGTGGAGACGAGGCATGAAGAAATGCACTGAGCGATAAGGTAAAGTATGTCTGCCGAGATGGGGTTCAAAAGACTCCGAAACCGCATGGTTGGAGACACTGAAGGTCATGGCTGCGAACTGACAGCAATGGCGATCACGCTGTCACTTCTGATCAGACAAGAATGCTTGAAATCGTATGTATACACAGTTAGACTGTGTACTCTGTGTATTGACCATAGAGGTTCGATTTCTTTTCCTGCCCCTAAAATTAAGTCCAATTCCTGTCCCCCCTTGCACCTTCTCACTTACTTCGTATGCAATATGAGTTTGACAGCGATCGGTGAAGTTCGCTTCACTGGATTACGCTGTACAATGATGATGATGGCCGCAGACCCATGTAAAATGTTGTAACAAGACTCAATTTGTTCAGCTCCCAACAACGTTCTATCTCTGGAGGTAGACAAATTTTACTACATCGGCAGCTATATCTCACCCAGCGGGCGCATTAGAGATGAAGTTTCACCGTGTATGCTACCTGCCTTCTCTTACGAGTAGGACAAACTCTGAGGAATGCTACCTCCTGGACACGTTGGGAATCCTAGACTGGCGCAGAGCCATCCGAAAGGCGTATGAACCGTTATTAACGGTCACCGGTTACCAACAATTCTACCGTTACCCTACAGGTCGCATTTGCTTGTGCAAGGGCGAGAGGTGCGCCCTCGAATAAAAGCCGAGCGACGCTGATTTAATCATGGATCGTCTTACAACGGTACATCACATTCATGCTACGGCGTTCCCGGGAAGCGACGCGCCCTGCGCTCTCCCAGTGGCCGGGGTGATGAGCAAGCTGGGGACCTAAATCATCTACGCACAAGATCCAGCACCAACATAGCCTGCTGGAATGTTAGAACAGTGCTTGACACAGGAAGCCAGTGTATCACAATGCGATCACTGCACGACTGCAAAGTGGACATCTGTTGTCTGTCCGAAGTCCGACTAACTAACTGTGGCACAAAACTAATTAACGTACCACATAGCAACACAACCTACCGGTTACATCACAGCGGCCCAACTGACAAATTCGGTTTGTACGGGGTAACAACCGTCGTGAGTGGCCGGGCCAACAATGCCATGATCTCCTGGGAACCAATCTCTCCCAGGATTGTCGTAGCGCGCTTCAAGGCAAAGTCGTTTAACCTGAGTCATCGCTGTATATGCTCCGTTACATGCGGAAGAACCCATCAGACGACTTCTACAATGAAGTTCAAGACGCAGTGAACCGCAGTCCGAGGCGCGACATTCTCGTTATCGCAGGGCACCGGAACGCACGCACTGGTTCATCAGACGAGCATACTCGGCATGTTCTGGGAAAGTTCGGCCTTGGTCAACGTTGCGAAAGTGGCGAACGCCTAGTCACATTTGCTGACCTTAACCGGCTGGTCGTGNATCTGCTCACGTGGCACTCAAACGGTGGTCGAACGGCACGCCAGATTGATTACATTTTGGTACGTGCTCGCTGGGCCTCTTCGGCAGAAGACACCGTTCCTATCGCAGCGCAGAAACTGGAAACAGGAACGGTACAAACCATACCCTTGTATGCGCCCGCTTCAAGATCCACTTGACTACTCGCCGGAAGACTCGTCTCCCGGGTAAATTCAACGTCGCGCTCTTGAAACGATCTGAGAGAAAGCAGGCGCTGCTGGAAGCACCTGTCGACGCACAGTGGCCTACACTAAAAACATCCATCAGAGAAGCGGCGCTGGGGCAGTTAGGTGAGATTCTTCGCCACAAGAGAGACTGGATCTCCGAGTGTGCACTGCAGTTGTCCGCAAAGGCAAGAGATGCACGGCTGATCAATTCTCCTGAATTTTGTATTCTCCGTCGTCAAGCTACACGCTCCGCCAAAAGCGACCGTAAACAATACTGGAAGGCGATTGCAGACAGCATGGAGGCTGCAGCCGGCGCAGCGGAACTTTGAAAGCTATTCCGTCTAATTCGTGTAGCAGCAGGAAAGAGGCAGACATCGGAACAACTGTTGCGCAGCACCACATACCAACTTATTTAGGGAACTGAGAAAAAAATGCAAAGGTGGGTTGAACACTTCGACGGGCAGCTCAACCGACCATCAAACCAAGCTGGCTCTCTACAGATGTCAAGCAGTTCGGAGACTTACGACATCAATTGCGACCCACCTGGCACGACAGAAATCATCAATGCAGTCACTTCTCTGAAAAACTGGAAGGCCCCTGGAGAAGACGGGATACCACCAGAGCTATTCAAAGCTTGCTTACCAACTTTGATTAATCCGCTGCACTCTCTTTTTCATACCATTTGGGAAAGAGAAGTTCTTCCAAAAGACTGGACGGCTTCAATTTTAGTCCCAGTCAAAAAAACAGGGCAACAAATTTAGATGCGAAAATTACAGGTGTACTAGCCTGATTGAGACTGCGGCCAAATTGTTTGCAGTGATACTGCTTAATAGCTTCACACTCGTCAGGGGTACCCACATTCGCCCGAATCAAGGGGAGGGGGTTCGCCGCGGAAGAGACTGTGTTGAACAAATCTTCACTCTTCGTAGAATTCTGGAACACCGCTACAAGTTCCAACAGCGCACCACATGCTTCATTGACTTCCGCGGTGCGTTTGACTCTGTCAATAGAGAATCCCTGTGGTGCATATTGCGGTCCGATGGGATGCCCGAGAAGCTCATCAGGCTTTTAAAGTCATACTACTNTACTCAGGAACCCGGGCACGCGTCCGTACCTATGGAGAAGAATCGGCTGAGTTCACCCTAAGCTCTGGAGTGAGCAAGGTTGTCCTCTGTCGCCGGTGTTATTCAACTACACCGCAGATTGGATAATGAGACAAGCACTCATCGACTACCCTGTAGTGTAGTTTGGTCCAGGCACATGGATTGTGAAACTCGAGTTTGTAGATGATGTTGTACTTGGAGACAGCATGGACAACCTTTAGCACCAAAAGTAGGTCTGAAGCTATGACGTGCCTACGTATTCAATCGTTCGGGCTTAGGATGAGGTTTTCCCAGGCAAGCACGAAGTGAGGAAGAAGTCGAGTACGAGCGTATGAAGTGTATGTGACCTGCAGCGGAAATTGTACAGAGAGCAAGCGCACGATACAACTCACCGGAAAAAGTGTCAGGGTCGAGGTNTCGAGGTCATAAGAGTTCCCGAAAAGGAGGACAATAAAACAAAAATAGGGTCTGAACATTGATCACGGGAATGGCGATAGAAAATGAAAAGAATGTTACTACAAACCTCCAGCCTGTTGTCAGTCGTACAAATCAGTTTGCCCAGTCCATTGGGCTAGAGATCAACACGTCGAAAGCGAATACATTTTCGACCGAAACTTCTACCATGACAACCCCTCTCGATTAACTGGGAGCCCGTTGAATCAACCGAAGTATCTTGGCTCTACGATAAAACCAAACGGCCAGGATAAGGATGAAATCCAACTCCGTGTAGATGGAGCTAGAAGAGCCCTCCTACAACTCCCCAAACCGTTGTGGAATCGATGCGACATAAGCTTAAACACTAAGCTTCGGGTTTATCAGGCTTCCATCCGCCCCATCCTCACTTATGGTTGTGAAACCTGGCCCCTGAGGGTACAAAATACAAGGAAGCTCAAAGTCTTTGATCATTGGTGCTTACGCCGCATCTTGGAAGCAAACTGGAGAGATCGGATTTCTAATGATGAGGTTCGATGGCGCTGCTTGAACACTGACAAGCTCTCAAAAATGCCACAACGCCGGAGCTTTCTGTGGCTTGGCCATGTGCTCCCAAGGCCCGACACTCAACTCTCGCAACAGGTTGTAGCCCCCGCACCGTGCCGTGGATGGCGTTGCAGACTCGGTGGTCAACTGAAATCCTGGAGTAGCACGCTCAAGGCGGATTTGGAATTACTGGGTCTTCAATCCGTATATGGAATTCGCAAATGGAACCAGAACTGAGTTTCTCACTGCGTCAACCTTGCTGCCGATCGTCATGCATGGGCCGCCATCATTAGAGATTCAGAAAGCCGACTTATCCTCCCGCAGGAGTTAGTTAGTCGATCAAAAGTAAAAGTAAAAAGTAAGTGTATGCAAAATGGTCGATTGGTATTTTCCGACTGTGATATCTGCGGCACTGTCGCGACATACGGTTCTGTGAAGGGTCGAATGTATGCTGCCGCAATTCAGTCAGCGCTACTTTACGGTGCAGAGACGACTATTAAAGTAAAAGGATGAAGATAGATTGACAGTAGTCGAACACTCCAGTCTGTGCCACATTTTACGGTCCTGGTGGGAAAACCGGATAAACAATGCTGAGGTAGGGCGTAGAGTTTTAGGTAACAGCGGCCGCCCACTAGAGCAAGTGGTCGACCCCTACAAATAACGTTGGTTGAGGCTTGCCGAGGTAGGTGATGGGTTAAAAAACTACAGATTTGGCATGAGGGCATGCAATCCCGGACCATGAAACTTGCTCACACAGGGTGCGCTAGGCTCCTTGGATGGAGACATCGGGATCAGTGTAACCGATATTTAGAGACACTGAGTTATAAACCTGAGTGTCGAAAACAGTGGTGCTTGTGTACCTACTCATGGTCCTTATAACCTTGGTCTTCAGGAATTCTGTTTCCACCCTGACACTGATTTGAACGTGCCACGTTTCCCTTTACTAATTCGTAAAAAATGAACAACAGCATCATAATAACTATCATCATATAGCGGAATACAGTAAGANCAACAGCATCATAATAACTAACATCATATAGCGGAATACAGTAAGACAAACTTCACTGATCGCTGCTAAGCTCACAATGTACACTAAGTAAGACGGGCAGGGATTGGGTCTAACTGAAGGGTGGAAAAGAAAGTGAATCTCTATGGTCAACATAGCGCAAAATCCAACTGTACCCACACATCCTCAAGCATTCTGACCTAATAAGAGGTGACAAGAAAGCCACTGCTGTCGGTTCGCTGCCACATTTTTCAGTGTCCAAACCAAACACTCACCGTCTTTTGGACCCCAACTAGGAAGACGGGAGACACGTACTCGACCTAGTCCCTCTATGCATTTCTTCATGCTTAGTTTACAGGTCACCTGTTGATCTTTACATGACTTCCTCCAACCTGGAACAGCAAATGCAAAAGTAGAGGACAGCTTGACATGCGCAATACGCGTCCCAAACAGCAAAGCCTATTTCTCCACCGAATCATTACCGAATACCCGACGGCATACGTCAGCTGCTCACACGCGTTCACCACTCAACCCGAGCCAAATTAACTAAACACCGACAATCGAGGTATTCCAGATGGTACATGTTTTCCCCGCGTAATTTCAGGGTCTCACAACCGTTACACAGAACAAATGGATAGCCAGAAGACAGTAACCAAAACCGCCGGAAGAAAGTGTATGAATAATGGTGCTTTAGACTAAACGTACTCATCATCAGTAAGTGTTTACGTAGAACGGCACCTTGAAAATATAGCTTTGATGAACGAACGTTTGCCTTTGATTGGATAAACCGAAATTGAACGCCTGTGTATGCTACGCTAAGCGAAATCAGACAATGCTCTGTACCTCCGAAAGCCTTAGATTGGTCGGGGGTGGGTGTCTAGGATTGCAGCTGGTAGCCCTTCCCTCGCACCTCGCGGAATGCTCCCATACGACCATGCGTCCCGAAGAGCCTCTGCTGAGGAAGCCCTACGCACTACCTTCTCGTGGCGAAGACGAAAAGCCGACATCCGGGGCTATAACCGGATTGATGGACCAAAGGGTAGGTCACCTAGGGGAGTTAGCCAAAAACCCTGATTCCAAACCAACCAAGAGGCGCACGAACCACACGCAACTTCTCGATTGTGGCAGTGGTCATCGGCTCGATTGGGCATCAAGGTATATTGGGAACCATGGACATTTGACCCCGCCCAAAGGGCGTAGATCCGATGAACTGGACACCGGTCCCCAATAGATTGCAGTTTCCACACACCACCCCGTTGCTTTGCGGGTAAGACTGGCTAGCCGAAGGCTCCGGTTGTGAATCCTGTTACGTTTGTATTTCAAACCGTGTAGTCCCGGACCCGTAACCCGCTAGAAAAGTAGAACAAATGTGCGCAGGGTAGGATAGGTTTATTATGACTCGTTCACAATCAATCGTGTCAAGCGTGTGTTCAACAAGGCAGCAATAGAAAAACAGCCAATCAGGATCAGGCAACAATAGATTCCTCAAGAAAATTAACCTGCCTTGGCCTGGGTAACCTGGCGTATTCCACCCACGGGCAAATTATGGAACGTCTTTCTTTTCCATTGTGCCATGATTTGCTTGCCAAAAAAATATATATTGGCACGGTCTGGATTTAGACGTGTGAAAATATAAGATCTGCGATTATTGAGTCAACTGACACCAAACTACACCGAATGGTTTTAAAGTCTTGTTTTAAAGGGCCGTGAAACATTATATGGTAAAAATGAAGTAGAATTTAAAAAACTCATTGGTGAAGAAAAGAGGACAATACTGACTATGAGATTCGGAATAGCCCGAGTTCGCGTAGCTGAAAGCAGGAGTCTAAAGTATTTTAACTGTGTGAACCACCAGAGATTACCGTCGCAGATAACCCCCAGTTACTGAGCAGAGGTCACACAAGGTTACAGTGAGGGTAGCAGAGTCTGTTGGGAATGAAGAGTGAAAAATTTAAGTCAGCAAGAACTAAAATTAGATTGGTTGACAAACTGTTGGATTTTGAATAGATTTTGGGTGGTAACAAATAGTTTTCCACCAAAAGATTGTAAGTATACATATAATGATGATTGTGGTAAACAGTAAGTGAAAATGTTTGACCGGACTGCTCTTATCAACCACTAATTCGTGTTTAAGAAGAGGTAGACTGTAAAATTGCGAAGACCTACTTCTTTTTTGTTAAATTCGGTAAACTATGCTAGGGGCTTGGACTAATGCACTAAATAACACCCCAATAGCGTGTGCGGTATCGAGCAGGACGGAAGCGACGTTTCCTACAAGCGATACGCGTCTCTGTATCGAACCTACTAGCCATTCTTGACAGAATAAGTTAACTATGCACTTGTCAGTTTCAGATCCTTATCTTTTTTGATGGGGCCTCAAAAGTGAACGCCTGAATAACAACTTGAGAACAAACTCTCCGTAAATGTGTTGAACCTTAACATTGGCTTCTAAAGACAAGGCTGTGCCTCTTAGTCGCTCGTTGAAGCTGATATCTCAGGGTTATAGGAAAGGTGTAAGAAAAGCGTAAGATGAAATGGGGATTGAACGTGACCAGATAAGCTGACAGTATTTAGGGTGGACTGTATGGCAGGACGCCTGCGAGCTACATTGTTTCCATTAGCTTACAGGCGGACCAAAATAGATTTATTCTATACCAGACGCGTTATCCGCGGAGACCTGGGTTCCGAGTTGTAGGCAATTCTTCCCATTCGAGGGCACAATCGTACGAGGGGGCACGCACTAACACAAGAGAAAAAGCACTCGGTAACTTTACCGCTGGATTATGCTACCGTAAGACGTGGCGATCTATCAGAAAATGTNCAGAGGACTTCCTGGAGAGGTGGTGGCATGATACGCACACCTAAGCCATGTCATTGAGCTTCGACGAGGAGACTCATAAGAGACCATGCTTACTGTCTCCAAAACAAGAAACACTGAAAATAAAAGGATGTTTTTCGACTATGCAATGCATATTTGACTGCTTCTTTCCAAAGAGCCCCTTCAAGTGACGATGATTACACTAAATACTGCCAGGTACTACGTGAGGAAAATGNNNATAAACAATTAAACTTTTTCAAGTTCAATAACAACGGTAATAAACAGATGAGGTTCTTCAAGCTCAACAACGCCGAAATTGTAAGAGAAAAAACTTCGACCACATTTCTGTAAAACTGACCTAGGTATCGAATTTCAAAATTGTCAGTCATGTTACATAATAATAAAAACCCGTCATGAAGGTACATTCTCGAATATTTACCGTATCCCGAAGAATAGTAGAATTTTTCAATATATCTTCAGCTTCTTTGGACAGTTCACCACCTGGTCGAAAAGGATTGACCTCAACTTCAGCCGACATATTGAAGTTCGCTACCGGCACAATCCGGCCAGTTCGAAACAAACCGTGGGGAGCGTCCAGATTATGCTCCTCGGTTCAGGTCAAATTTTCAGTTCAAGTTCAGTTCAGACCAGGTAAGGTTGCATAAGCATTCAGAATTCCTTCGAAGGTGTGCTCACGAGTGTGAGTTCACATCTCTGATAGGTCAGGTTCCACAGCACTGGTAGTGGCCACAGCCAATCC
>UZAN01051949.1:0-18243 GCA_900618425.1 Echinostoma caproni | reverse complement strand
GTTCTGTCAACTATCTGGGTGTTAACGTGGATAGAAACTTAAGGTAGATATGTCACATTCATTATTACCTGGGAAAACCTGCATGCGTTTCCTTCCAGATACACAAAATTCGCAGTTGATCATTTTCAAATTCGTCTTTCATTTTGTTCTTCCTGCAATGTTAAATTTTTCTCTTGCGACCTGTTGAAATTGGACCGTTAAGCTCGATTTCGTGAGTCATCNNCTTCATTGATGTTTTGTTCATTGAATTGGTTATTCAAGCAGATTGGTTCTTGGCTATTTAGAGACCACAAGATGCTCTCACACCCGACACATACACTGCACAATGAATCATCGAATTATCACTCTGTCATTCACCCGCTCAGAATTTCGTAACCTCACTGGTAGAATACATCAGCACAAAACTCCATGTATCGTGTCTGACTCGGACATCGACGAGAATAAAATTACTGAAAACGAAATCGATTTTGATATTACTGGTTATCGATTATTTTCGCGTGTTATTTTTTCTCCCCAATGTGTAAGCAGTTGTGAGCAGAATGCCTGCGAAGGTCTACCATACAAAAGAATAATGACCAAAACGGTCCAAGGACTGACTAGTCACAGCCTCTGTGGAAATACTGCGGGTAAAAATTGTGTGGCTCTACTTGTCTCTGTAATAACGACTTCAAGGTTTGCCATCTTGACTATCCATGACATTCTTCACGGATAGTCAATACCGGGAATATCTCTTGGGGCTGGTGGTCCAAAGCAGCTGGATTAGTGTTTCCAACGCTACTCTGGTGAAGTCATAACAAGCTCCACATTAGATTCCCTTCATTTTCAATTTGTTCATGCTACTACACTTGGTTTGTTGAATTTATGACTGAAGGAAGTATCGGAACACGTGGTTTTTCGATACGTCTGAATAACCATTTGTTTATGAAAGCATCGAAGCCCATTACGGAGTTATCCTATGATGAACACAAGTCTAGTCATTTTTGTCCATCATTGACTCGGAACTAGGTTTGTTGCCCTAAGAAAAAAATTGAGTGTGCATAACATTTTGCAGAGGTGAATGTTCTGCCTTCCTCTTCCGCACACACACACTTAAACAAATATCCTACAAATAGTTTCACGAATTTTCTTTTCCCGGAATATTAGCATTTTACGTTTTTCGGTTCAGCTAATGAGTTCGCAAGCATTGTTGGTGATCGACCGCTGTTCCCTATCGTTTATTCAGTAAAACTGTTGTTTTACTGTTGTTTTCATGATCCNTTCCCCCCCCCCCTCTCCTGATGGTCAATTTGACCTCAATTCACATAATCGAGAGAGAGAGAGAGAGTGGTGTTACTCGTTACATCGGGGATGATCGTAGCTGGCCCCAAAGCCGACGGGTCATTCATGCATCCGAAATTGCATCGTATTTCGTGCCAGGCCACCCTATACAGAATCATATAACGCGATAAAATGTGATGAGAATTTTTGGTAATCATGGAACATGGAAACTCTATTTTATTATCCAGACCTTTATTTGACCATTGATTTTATTAGCTAATGAAACGCAGAAGCTGATGAGGAAAGTCGCATCCAATGGTTTATTTCCATCAAAATGTGGCACGGAAAAAATGTGGAGTCATATTTTTCGTGTGTGTGCCCAGGCGTCTGTTTGTGGGGGAAGAGAAATGCAATGATTGGTTTTTTCTTCATTAAACATTGAGAAATCACGTGATAGCATTCAACCATGCATGTAAGAATGATAAACCTTTTTCTCATAATGGGCACATGTGATCAATCTGAGCAGATGTTTCGGAAACTATGAGTTCCTTCGAAAATAAACTCCACATAAAAGCGTATCACGTGACTGTCACAAGTCATTACCAACTTCGACACTTGTGCTCATTTTTGACCGAGTCGACTCGCCAGCTTCTATTGGATGAGCACGGGACGGGAATCTGATTTTCAATACGGAATATTTCTTCATGGACGGATTGCAATATAACAATTCGTGGTTTAATTAGTGATTGAGTAGAACAAGACTGATAGAATTTAGACGCTTGCTCTGTTTCAGACTGATCAGATGCAAATGTCATTACAATACTTTCGAAAAGTTAAATGGGTTGTGTTTAATTGACTTGAATGCTATTTGCACTAGTGAGAAACTTAGTAATAGCCACGTGAATTCGTGCAATTTTTGTACATAAGAATATTTGGTTTTGCGGTTAACGAAACACCTGCGCTCATTATTAGAGAGGGAGCAGATTCCAACCGAATGATGTGAATCGATGACGACACCGATTTATAAGAAAAACCACAAAGGAATTAGTTTAATCAACAAGGTCCCTAAACTTCTCGCTGGTGTTATACTCCGTTGATTGTCAGCCGCACGTCAACAGTACACGCGTGAGATCCAGGCTGGTTTTAAACCTGGTCGAGGTTGTATAGACCATATCTTCACCCTCCATGGAACTCCAGAAAACAGACACTCCTTTCGTAGAGCACCATTTCTATCTTCCTCGATCTGAAAGCGGCTCTCGACTCGGTCGACGCTCTAAAATCCAGCGCCGCTTCTCTCTAAAGGGTGTACCCGAGAAGTTAAATTCAATATTTCAATCCTTTTTCGACCAATAGCCGAAGCCGAGTCCGAGCTTACGGTACTTTTTCACCCGAGTTTACCACAGAAATTGTTGATTGTCAGAGTTGCCCTCTCGCTCCGTTTTAAGAAAAATTATCTTCGCCCTATCCGCGTGTGAGGATAGCGGCATCGATTTGCTCCCAGTTGGGAAACTGTCTGTCTTGACTATGCAGATGACATTGTGCTGCTTAGTAAATTACAAGCCTTTCTGGATAGCTTGAGTGCCAGCATAGCCATGTTGGGTATGTGTAGAATGTTGCTATGAAACAGTTTGTTCAGCATCCAACCTCACCATGACTGGGGAAGTAGTAGAGGAAGTAGACAAATTTTGTTATCTGGGTAGCTATATATCAGCTGGCGGACGCATCACAGATTAAGTCTCGGCGTGCCTACAAAAGGCTCGGTAGTCATTTGTCAAATTGAGGCATCTGTAGCGCCGTCGCGACATCCGGCTGTCTATGAAGGGTCGAGTATATGCTGCAGCAGTTCAGCCAGCTCTGCTATACGGTGCAGAAACTTCACCATTAGGAAAACGGGGTAACCGCAGTCGCCCACTGGAGCAAATGGTCGCCCTCCATGGATTATGTTGGTTGGGGCATGTGTTACGCATGTCCCCAAGTAGGCTGCCACGGCCAGCGATGTTTGCCGAGGGAGGCAGTGGATGGAAAAAGCCAAGGGCAGTCCAACCAAGACCTGGTATCGGAGCATGTAAACCCTAAACAAGAGACTCGGTCACATAGGTCCCGTTAGGCTTTCTGGTTGGGAACCCCGGGGTGATGGTTACCGATGGTTAGAAACACTGAATGATATGGCTGAGTGTCGTAAACAGTGGCGGTCGTGTATCTACTCAATGTTATTTCAACCGCGATCTGTATCAATTCTCTACCTTCCCCCTGAACATTCTAACCATCATTCTGCTCTTTTATCCAAATGGGCGGCCAAAAGACAGGGACCAAAACCGGTGCACGAAAGTGCATGGTTAATAGTTGTCAAAACTGAAACCTGAGAATGCTGACGGTTTAGAAGATCTCATTAAGGCAAATTTCTGTTCTGTGTAGGATTCACGCGCTCCAATCGTATCTGACTCGTCAATTTTTGGATCGACTTGTTATCACTGTTAGGACGGAGTTTGCAGAATCTGCCAAACCGCACACGGATTCGCACCACACCACAGACACGCTCGTGATGCCCAAGGCAAGTCTAGTCTGGATTGGATGACTAGAACGAATCAGACAGTAGTTGTCCGATCGACCACTCGGAGTATCCAAGACGACAGCTGAGTGATGCATCACCACTTCGTGCCCTTACGCCCGAGTTACCCCTAGTCCGTTGTGTTCACCAAATTGTAGAATGAAAATGGGAAAAAACACGTCACCCTTGTTTGTACCATCTATCTGATGGTCAAACGAATCAGAAGACGTTTTAACAAGGCATGGTGGAGCTAATCAATCCACTGGGGTTTGTAAATGGCATTTGACTCATGCAATCATATGGAGGAATTTAGCGTTCGCCCGAGAGTTCCAGTGATTCAAATAAAAAGATTCCTTTTTGCAGTGGGTTGTAAAGTAATGTGGAGCGATTTGACAATGAAATTTCTAACAAATGCTCTGAAAAGCACTGAGCTCATTTGAACTAAAAATCTTATTTCTTGTTGGCAATCTGATGACGGTTTTAAGTTGCAACCCGACCAGCACAGGAGGCTTTTCCCAACCCCGAAAAAATTATATGGGACTTTCTTCAAAACACTGTGAACGTGTATTATTATGACGAATGAAGTTGTCGTTGATTAGATCATTTTGTAGTAATCGGAATAGTATTCAATTCAGGAATACGAGAATCCGTACTGTACTGCTCAGAACTGAATCGGCTCAAACCGAACTGCGGACACCAATGAAATACACGAGGAATTGATAGCAGCAAATGCTTATGTTTATTGATGGAATTAGACCATGTTTTATAGAATGTAATAGGCCATAGCATTGGTTGAACGAGCATCCTCCAATCACGTAACCGTTTGCACCGATGTATCATATGTGCTAACTCGGATATCATGTTCGCCCGGTGTACCATTGGTCAAGCTTCCTGAACGGTGATTGGATGACATGAAACTGTACCTAGTCGTGCATGGATTGCGGCCACGGAAGTCTGGATCACCACACATTTCTATGACAATTTTTATTTGTTACATTGTTGTAATCTAGAATTTGTTTTAATTCAATTCGCGACTCATTTGCAATATATCCCGCTCACATCGTGCTGCCTCCAGTTTGCCTTGCGGAACTGACAGACATAAATTGACCTATTTGTGCTATCCCAAGAATTAACCAAATTGTATGCGGAAGTCAAAACCGCGGCGTGGACAAGTCTTCTCGTCTCGGGAACTGGTAATCTTAGTTCTTACATCTAACGTTGCCCCGTCAGGGAATGCAAATTTTTCCAACTAGGATATTAGTAACATATATGCAGTTCGAAAGTTGATATACTCATAGCTATATACAAAGAGTGCAAATATCTAGATCTCTCAAGGTTAGATTCAGTGCGTTCCGATGAGTGTAAGTTTACTTGCTTATTACCCTCACAGTTACCTGTAGGTAGTGACGTGTGATAAAGTAAATATATTTGGATTGACCATCATTCCGACCTCATCATCCTCAACTCATAAAGTCAACTACACACTGGAAGAACACTGGACTCAAGTTTCGCCGTTGTTAGGGCTTATCACCGGTGCCCCCGTTACACACGAAGGGTTCGACGTTTGAATCCCGAAAAGGACAATGGATATGCAATACTAGCAAGAGTCAACCTGGAGTATGGTGCCTACCGAATGTATAAACTGAGTATTGTTCTTGAAGGTAAAGTCTAATGGATAATAAGTCCAAATCAATGGGTTTTCTTTACTCGGATCGATAGAATATACCGTTTAAACTGATAACCAAAATATGGCTGCTGCTGGTTTATTTTTGTCACATTTCCCAGACCAGGTTCGTACTT
This sequence comes from Echinostoma caproni, assembly GCA_900618425.1. Lineage (NCBI taxonomy): Eukaryota > Metazoa > Platyhelminthes > Trematoda > Plagiorchiida > Echinostomatidae > Echinostoma > Echinostoma caproni. The sequence goes on along the minus strand of UZAN01051949.1, from coordinate 12,638 downwards.
TGTATACCAAGGCGTATTAGCATGATTAAAATAACTAATTCCTTTCATAAGTGATAGTCCAATGATATGAGCTAAAAATTTTTCTCGTTTGTTTTGCAAGATACACATGAACTAATTCAGTTTTGCCCCAATTTCAGAAATTAAACAACACGCAAAAGGTAAAATCTACCGTTTCAATATAATGTCTAAGCATGGATAAGCCGCGGTGATCAACAACCATCGAAAAGTTGATTGTACATCTGTACACTGGATAAATGAAAAGAAATTAAACCATTGAAAAAATATGGTGAAAAATGTTCCGACATGAACAGACGTATTTCAACGGGCAGTATACAACTAAAAATAGTAAAAAATGATTTGCATCGTAGTTGAAATTTAATTCCATTTTACAATGCTCTATCCCTCCACTACAATGATCAATTTGGGACAGTGAAACGTGTATCGAATGATTGAAAACGAGTTTGAAACCAGATGTCTGTTTCCACCCCGTGTATAGTTCCGTGTACGCCTAATACTGGCGTTAAATATTCATTGGTTGAAATATCAGGGCTGTCACATTTTAGCGGTGTGTCTTGCTGATAAATCCTGGGGAACATCTCGAAAGTTCTACACCATTCCAACTTTCGTTGAAACTGCTGTAACTGCTATGGAACCTGTTATTAGATCAATCCACAAACCACGTCATACTCCAAGGAACTATTGGTGCATTGACCGCCCTAAATGCTCATCCGGTGGTGATATTCCTCATACCTGTCCATCTGCACACAACAGCTTCTGCGTAGAATACACGTTTCATCAAAAGTTTATTTCAGCGAGTGGGGTTTGGGATTTCAGTAGTATTCATCTCATTTGGTCATGGTTGGTGTTTCTTCGACTGCAGGCATATGAGTACTCCGAAATACAGGAATCCGACCGCGCTGGATCCCGATCAATCATGCAAAGTAAGTTGTACCAACGTGCATTGATAATTCAACCACCAAAATGCGGCACATACCGTGTTAGCCATAGAATACGCATCCTCCATGTGGTACTTTGGTGTCGTAACCAACAATTTTTCTGGGGCCATCGACATCGTCGCTGTCCGAGCCAATATTTCAGTGAACAAAGCAAAATTCCTGCAATGTTCAGCTGGAGGTCAAGCAAATACTGTCCCATGGACGATGATCACTACTTGACACATGGCAAGCGAATACGACCACACGGATCTGTCGAGCGAAGGCAAGAAACACAGGTGCCGTTGACACGTTCTTATTATAGCTCTCATCTTGATTGACAGGCTACAACCTGAAATCAATCGAGTATATGCAAAAGTTTTGATCGATTTCCAAATGTCATTGTTGTCGTAATCATTAGTATCATTCTCTTACCGAGTATCAGTGCTCCCCATGCTATGTTCACTTTTTTCGGATCGTTCTTACAACGCAGTAACCAGGGCGTCGAATACAATTGTAGTGTCTTACTTTTCTATCCACTTTATCTGACCTGATTGTACAGCTTGTTTTAATATGCTCAGTACCTAATACACAATACAAAATTCTGTTCGTAAATACGCACGTGTTCTCCGAGTGTTGCTGNTAAGCAAGCATTATCAGTTATCGTCAAGCGGTCCGTTAACTGTCGCAGTCACCCATTTCAGCTCCTCTACACCTCGTCGACCGGAACCACACATCACAAGAACAGGATCAATCGACCAGCGGACAATCCTTCTGTGAGTCCGTTCCTTGTACCGTTTATTTCATTATTATTCGTATATGTAGTATCTTTACCACTACACACCCATATCCTTCTCTTGTACACCGCTGTTCGCGTCAAACAACACACAAAGTGCATAAATTTTTGCAGCTCTCACTGTTGCTTAGTCCTGATTGATGTATTTTATGATAGATGTCAATGTGACTGACCTAAACTGAGAATTTCGCAGCTTTCTTTTGGTTCTCTCACAAGCTTATTCATCAAGGTTTCGCTCATACCAACCAAAAACATTTGGTTGGGTAAAAATAAATCTATCGATTGCTCGTTCAATTTGATTAATTCCGTGGACGAGATTGAAATATCGGTGTTTCGAGTTGATATGTCCTCCTCCATTCGGCGCATAGTCACAGGCATAGAAGCCCAACTAGGCTGTGTAATTGCATATTGGCATGAGTCATTTACGGTGCGCCGTCTCGATCAATGAAAAATCCTTAGCGAATTCCTTTTTCGTCTCCTGCATACCTAGCGTTTGTTGGATGGACTATGTCTTTAAACAGTTAATTTCCCCACCTTATTTTTACTTCCACGTGAAGATTAGGGCACAATTGTAAGCTTACTTTAAGAAGTTTTCACGTTCCGGAGAAGATGGATAATTATTCTGCCTTTGTGTCATTATGATGACTTACGGGAAATAACCATGAGGTTATTACTCTATTTTGAGGTTGCCAACTTACGAGACCGAGGTGTTTCTAGATGCGCAGGTGGGAAAAACCTCACAACGGAAGGATGAGATTGTGTTCCTCATCTGGACCACAGACACTACCGTGGTTTAGCATGGACTGGTAAAGCAATGAGATGTTTGTCGAATCTGAGAAAATCAGCAGAAAGAAGAAAAAGTATGAGAATTTGATTACACATCTACATATGGAGTCTTTGACACCGTCTCGTTGCTGGTTGACCGGAAGTTTTTTAAGTGTCAGAGGAAATGCAATAGCTTTAATATATATGAAAAGCACCACATTCCTCGTGGCGATCGTGATGTGTCAAATGTGCTGTCTAGGGCCGTAGAGAGAACGATAGAGTAGAACAGCAAACTGAAATTAAACACGCTAGCGTCACATCCACGGTGAACAATAGTGAAAGTTCGTCGCGGTTTTGCTCAGCACCTTGGGTATCTATGGTCCGTTCAGTTTAGTGTGTCAAATATTGCTCGATTCAGTCAGGCAATGATTATCTCCATGATATTTCAACCTGCAGTACTATACCAATTATGAGCGCTTTTGCTGAAACCCTTTCGGTGCGACTGAGTCATAAAGATCGAGTTAGTGAACAATTGAAAATTACAAACTGTTTTCCACACATTTAGTTGGAAAAGTTAACAAGAATATTTAGATCGGTCTCTCGTTAATGTGTTTTTCACATATTTGTAACAACTTTATATCGGTTTTGATTTCATTGATCGTTCTTTTTGTTTGTTTGTCAATCCTGATTTTCATCAAACAAAGAAGGGGACCTGGGTCAGTGAAACGCAGGAGTATTTCGACTATTGTAGGATAAAAGGTTGTATCAAACCATCTACTAATGCCATATTTCTATTTAAAAAAATCATTCAACTTGTTGCTTTATACACCATGGAAGGGACACACGTGACATTCCGACTGAAATCGATTTATTCTCCAATCGAGTGCACTTTCCGTCAACCACATTTATCTTTATCTGTTCGGTGAAGAGTAGTTTTTGCCAACTGTGTTTATAGATTTACTGAAGCTAGAGAAGACCTTGGACAAAACTGGAGGTTCGTTGAATCAAACTCTCCGCCTAGGCCATGTTGTGCAATGTCAAGCACTGCACAAAACAATAAGCCTGTATTCTGAGTGTAAAACAGATGACAATGATGGCGGGAGTAACAATAACGCGAGTTTGTATACTGAATCTTTTCAACTTCAAATGAATCCATTATAACGGTAAGTGAACTCACCAGTCGTGTTCCACTGTAAACTCAAATTGATTGGTGCTTTGACCGTCTCTTGCTACCTAGCATACCTAGACTATCATAACACCCGTCCAGTCGGAATGAACTGATCTCTCAGTATACAACTTAAAGTACATTTGCGTGAGCTACTGAGTGAACGTATCGGTCCGGAATGACTATTCGTCACCGGCCGTGCTAAAGATCACGGTAAATTGCTAAATAAACTCGAATGAACTGATATGTTCGTTACCCGGGGAACGTTATCCCCTTGACCACTAATTAAGTGAGCTTTAAACGAGAGTGAACGAATCCGACGGTAATTGATCTCGGTCAGCCGGGTAAGAATGCGGGAGATTTCAAGATGGATCGATAAACCGGTTCCCCATCCTCAAGTGTAAATGAAGACATGAAGTTCTCCATGGGCGTGTCCAACCTAGGTGAGAAAATTCCATTGAGGTCGAGGGTCCTTGGTAATTTCCCATTACTTTTGACCAGAATGTGATTAACTATTTTTGTTGGATGCTGAAAGGCAGAGTTGAGAAAGCACTTATGAGTGACACTCGGATATAGGAAAATAATTAGCAGCATTTACCTTGATATGAACTCGTTTAGAGGCTACCCAAAACCCCATCTTTTTCAATGTGATTCCTGACTTTTTATCAGATTTTGTTTACAACCCAATCCACGAAACACGCTCTTCTACATCACGACTCCATTACTTATTTGGGCGAGCTAAAAGGTTCTGTCTCTTCTATTCCAGGGCATATCTTCCCAATTTTGATGTCACTTGACGCAGTGACTTAGCACCAGTTACGATTACTAACTTTGGTCGGCGCCCACACATCCTTATAGTTCACTAAGTGATTTGAGAGGAATGAAACCGAGCCAGACATAATCCTACAAATGACGGCAAGTTTGTAACTGGTTCTTCACGGAGTACCTATTCGGAATGAGTGCACTAATCAACTAACAGCTGTCTGAGTATTGATTAAAAACTTCTTTCTGTGTGAGAATAAGCTGCCTACATAAAAAAAGCAATTTGCTACTTGGGAAGTATGATCCAAAATAACATCCCCAGTACCTCTCTGTCTCTTCAAGGATGGGAAGGTACCGCCTTCACAACCAAGTCCTTATTCTCTAAGGAAACAGAGTGATATTGGTCTGTTTAGTGAAAGTTAGCCCACGTCACGAGTCTTTCCACTGTGGATTTTTGTTTGGAAGAGGTCACTGTACAGGCAAAGGCTGCCAAGTCCACTGTCACTGCCGTTGGTTATGTACACCTTACGATTTCGTGTGAGGCAACTGTCTCATGTTTAGATCAGCAGGGTGCGAGTGCTTTATCAAACCAGGGCAAAATGTTAATCTCATGTTCAGATTGACAGATTGTTTTGTCTGCCCGTTTGTCAAACTGAAAACATAATCCACACAAGCAATACTTATTTCAACTTACATCACGAGGTACATCATTTCAATACTTGTTCTGAAGAATCAATGATTATTTATGCCCGATACAACATTTTTGATCCTTAGGATGCTTCAACGGATTTTATTCCGACACTTACCTAGTTCCGGAGGTCGGCTCATACGAAACGCACAGTGGTCGCATCGATGTTCAACGAGGATTTTGGTATCCTCTCACACCATTTTGACCCCCTTCGGACTCCAAGAGTCCACTGGAGACGATTTACGTTTCTGCGGTGGCATACATGGATAACAATTGGTCTACTACCTGGCGCTCTAGCATGCTAACGACGGCAGAATCGACGAGAATCACTTGACAACATAACGCAACTAATGGTTCGGACGGTGTGAAACATCCAAAGAATGATTTCCACACTGATATTCGAGGCAACGAATCTGGTTCGTGTTCGATTGATGCAACGCGGCCTCAGCATACCAAATATAATGCTGCCAGTGTCTTGCAGCAAGTCCACATTCGCTCACGGTTGTTTGGCCCGTTTTCGAGCCCTGTTTTCTAGTGGAAAGCTGCTGTAGTGACGATTATTGCACGAAGAAAGGGGAAAACTCACGAAAACATTTTCTATTCTTGTGTTCTTCAATTAACTTTGACTCTAACCGTGATAATGTTTTCTGTATTACTTTACTGCTTGTGTTGTAACTGAGCAAATATGTCCGCTCAGTTGTGCGAGACTGAGCAAAAGGTTTCCGGATGCGCAGTACATGTACGAGGTGCAGACGACCATACAAGGAAAAAGTGAACCGTCATTGATTATGTACATTGTTCAGTGATTGCGACTTACAGAACCAAACATCAACAACCGGGTACAGCTCACAAGTCATAAGGGTCACTATGCTAGGTGACAACGCACCTTTTAGAAGCACTGTCCCAAAATGTCAAGCGGATGGTGCGTGTGATGCGATGCGAGTCATGAACAGCTGCAGCGGAAGCCTTTATTGAACTTGTAGTAGCTTTAGACCGACAGTGTAACATACTCGAGAGTCGTCACCATCTTTGTTCTGTCTGTTCCTCATTTATGCTTTCGCATGGTTGCAGGCATTGGTTGCTTGGAGCATTCGCTCGTGCATCCTTCTCCTTTATAGCACGGATTCCACCACGATCGTCGATATCCTGAAGCCACTTCTTCAGCTAGGTCTTTCATCTTTATTTAAGTCACTGCTACCTCCCGTGAAGTAACTTCACTTTAAACGGTGCGTGATTTCAGAGCTACATCTTCGCTTCCTAGGCATTTTACTTTCAGATACTCTCAACCGTAGTCAGGCTAAACTTCCGGTGCTTTTCAGAGAACAATATATTTTCCGTTGACTAACTGGTTGTTGTTGCTGATACCTATCGGATTATCGAAGATCACGTAGTATTAGAGACAAGATCGATTCCACAGGTCGTGAGGTAGCATCCATATCTCTAAAACCTCGTCGAAGGGTTGGTCACTCGTTTCTGTATGGTCTAGCTGTTTTACCGCATGGTTCGAGATCATGGGACTGTACATGAACGCTGGTGGAGAAGATACATGAAGAAAATATAATGCTTATTTTGTTTAACAAATAAAACTTTGTGCATCCGGAAAATTTTCGCACAGACCTCGTATATATAAGTTGGGCCCTGTTCTCACCCGCGCAACACGTTTACACACTTGCTTTGCTACTGCATTTATTTGTTTGCATTATTTAGACGTCACACAGGCACATATTCGGTAATTTCTAGTACCGTGATACGCCGATAAATGTCGACGACAAACTCGAATGCTTTTGTCTGCCTCGAGAAACTAGAAAATAGGAAGTAATGTGCATTACGAGATCAGTAAGAAGTTTTGTCGTCGGGTCGTTACGTCGAACAGCTTCACGTTAACGAAGTCATGCTCGCAGGCACTGCTTTCCATTTTGCCGCCAATATTGAGATTGGGCACACGTTTTATAAAAATGTATTTTCATCAACTCCCGCCGAAATTAATCTCAATCTGAATGTGGGCAATCAACAATCGGTGATTACTCGTGGAAGTATTCGTACACATCATTACCTCGCAGTACCTGTTACGTATTCCTCTTCTCCTTTCATCGTTCATTCTGTTGTGACAGATGGAGCCCGTTGTGTTAAATCGTGCTAGCCCTGGGGCCCGGGGTTTACCTAGTCCACTAAAATACCCTACGGGGAGTCTTTTTTTCTTCATTTCCCATCTCAACCTTCACTTGTCACACTGCTGTAATTTGGCATTTGTGATAATTTTAACCTTGGGCTTGGGTCTTTTTTGGCGGAGTATCAATGTGCAATTCATTTACATTATGTCCCGTTCACATCGTGCGGTCTCCAGTTTGCCTTGTAGATCTAGCTGACATGGTTTGGTTTATATGTGCGATCCGAAGAATTAACCACATGTTCAACATTGTTTGCGGAAGTCAAAATCACGGCGTTAACGAGTGAAAACGAGCATGATGAAGGTAATTAGCAGAGTTTTATATTCATAATTGGGTTTTAGCCCCGACAACAAACGCAAATTTTTCCAATGACGATATTGGTAAAACAAGTAACACAGTGTAGCACATCGATCGCCTGCACAGAGCTACGTATGAGCACATCAGTTACACCTGTTATTAAACAGAGACTTACCTTTTAACTGTCTTCATTATATTTTTTCGGTTTGAAGACTCATTTGCATTTTTAATTTCATCAAATCACTTGAAATTTTGAAATCTAAATTCCCTGATTTTTGTTTTATCTTATGGCGGCAAATGATCAGATCAGATCAGATTTCCAGAACTTGTGGCTCGAGCCAGCGAGAGTTCAATTTTTGCGCGAGTGGGCGTGAATGTTCGACCGTTCGGTGTTCCACTACTTCAGTTCATCAAGGATGGTTTGACAGGTACACGGATTGTAGAGTACAATATCGGGATCATTTCTGGAATAAGCATTTGACTCACGATTAAGAACGGATAATTTGCCCACACCCAGCACTGTTACGCTTGCTAGGCAAGCTCCCAATGTCGTCTGACAACAGAGTGAAAAAGACGAAAAGATAAGGGTAAATTTGTGTTATGATAATAAAGGAGAAACGGAGCTTCTAGTAAGAAGGGGGGGGGGTAAGAGCAGGTTGGAACAAAGACGCAAGGCCTCAGAAATTAGATGTCGGGTAATAGAGCAGACCAGCTGTTGTCCAGTCTGGCCTTGAACCACACTACCATCTGAGCTGAAGCTACTATCGCTGGCTGTCTGTTCGACGCATTTACCACCCTTTGGGAGAAGAAGTTCGCTCTTACGCTATTTAGAGCTCTGGGTTTGCTCAATTTCAGTCCCTCACCTCTAAGGCAGTGGTTGCTATCCATGCTGAATTAGGGGATTCAGTGCTGGTGACTCATTTAAAGAGCCTGACGGCCTCGACCCCCCCTCAACCTTCTCCTTTTCAGGGAGAAAAGTTCCAGCTTCTCCAGTTTCTGTGTGTACGTCAACCCTTCAGGACCTGGGAGAAATTTGGTGAATCTCCTCTATATCCTTTCAATGGTGTTTACGTCTCCAATTTCAGTTGGTGCCCATGTCTGGACTCCATACCCTAAGTGGAGACCGATGACCGCCTTGGACAGAATTGAGTCTTATCTATTTATAGGTTGCCGTTAGCTGTTGCTATGTTGAAATTCTTATTGCTTAGCACCTGTTGCTCAGGAAGTGAAACTAAATAATACGTTGATCTCAGTGTTATTGCTATATGAATCCATTATCAAATTGTTTCCAAGACTTATTTCAGTAGTCCTACAAAAACACGTAACTTTATTTAACACCACAAAATGTCATCCATGTCTAGTTGGACAGTTCATTGTATGCCAAAACAGCGACTGCAACAGGTTAAGTGTACTGTTTTAGGCGAGGTAAGTCTTTATCATTATTTATATCTAAAATTCATCTGTGGTCTACTCAATTTCACCTAACTGATTTACCCTTATATCAGCCGTTTGTAGTTCATGTGTACTTCGGTTCACCAAAACTAGAGTCTGTTGAAGAATAACTTTCACCAATGATCAGCCAGTTGGATCGTTTATTCACCTCAGACCTGGACCTCAATAACGGTGACACTGTTACCGTCAGCCTTAAATCAGAAACCTGTGATGCGAAGGCACCTACGCTTGCACGGCAAGTAAAAATATCATATATATCATATCATAAAAATATCACATTTCGGATGTGAGAACTGTGTTCCCATGACATACTCCGATATGCACCCCAATCTACGAGCCAATGAACATTTCCGTAACAGAGTTCAGGAGTGTCATCATCTCAACGATTCCCCCCTTTATGAAGTTATCTAGTGACATCGAACTACCTGTACCTAGATTAGTTAGATGCAATGAGGAGATTATCAAGCCTTTGTGTTTCAACCAAAGGTAACCGGGCTCATCATTGAGGACAGCCCAGTATCTGTGATATAGATGAACGTTTGCTTGATTTTACTCCAGAGGAATTTCCCAGAAAATACCGGCCTGTTTGTGAATTTAATGGATGAAAGGCCACTGAGCACAGACGTTTTTATTATATATTGATTCATTGCTTTAAAAGTTATATTTCCCACTAACAAATACTTTGTATTCTTTTGTATTTTTGTATTTTTGTAACTTCTGTAAGCATACATGCTTACAGTTCAGTTAAACATGTACACTGTTCGTCACGTGGAGTGAAATAATAATAATAATAATAATAATAATAATAATAATACAATATAACACGAAAAGTAAAGAATGTGGCTGATATTTGTTTCATGTACAAAACTTTTGACGTAATTCACTTGCTACCTGTTCTTTTTTGGTTAGGAGTCGGGCCAAGTAGGGTACAGGGAATTTTTATAACGGTTGATGCGAGATGGTAGATGACGAAACGAGGAGCGTGTACACGGATGGGAACGACAAGACGAGAGATAAGAATGCAGTGGATGAACATTTCCTGGAGTTTTCCATAATTATTTATCTACTCCCGCTTCCGATGTTGTGCAGATTTTATTTATTCGCAGCTTATTCGTTATTATCATGTTTTACATTTTTTGTAATCCTTATAAACTCACAGCATTTGTGTATATTTTCTTTTACTAGTAAGAAACCAACCGTCCATAAAGCCCCAAATTCCGAAAGTTTTTGTAAGAGTATTAACTAATCCATTTGACAGTATTGTATAAAAATTGTCATAATACGCACGTTTAAAGTTTATTTCTTTTCTCCTGTCTGATCAATATTCAGATGATAAATGTCTAAAAACCTATATACATGTACTGCATTTCACGGTTTGCAGGCGATAATTCAATTTGGTGAGTTCGCATTATCAACGCGATGAAAACCATTCAGGTCTTTGGCTGTTGTCAATTAATTCATACAAAACAATGGAGCAACGGAAACAATTGGAACGAAATTTGTCAGAGGAGAATATATATGATAAATTTGTAGTTTTAGGATATGTTTTCTATAGAGTGCTTAGGTAGAACAGTTGGTTAAACCGGATGCAAAGGACTTGGCGAATACATTGAAACGTGCCATATCTACGATACTGTACAATTCGTTAGTTGTGCCGATCAATTGCACGGGAAACATGAGAAAGAAAGCTTCAATTATTTTGTTCATTGAAGGTGTTATCGATAATTAATGACAGTAAGATGTGCATCACCTTATTGGATGCCACTCTACGACCCCCATATTCACAAACACTTCAATGGACTCTATTGAACGCCAAATACGAAGATAGCTCAATAATACGGCGAACAGAATTGAGGCCAGAAAATCGGGAAAAGAAAGTACTACACAGAAAATGTAAAACACTTTTTAGCTCTATAAAATATTTATGTCCCACCAGATATCTGTATGAAAGCGTTTGATTACAGCAGAAGCCTACTTGAAGTTGTCCAGAAGCGCGATTTACATAATGCAGTGGGGGTGAGAAACGATAAAGGGATATATTCAATTAGTCATATTCGCGCACGTCATCGGCTAATAGCGCGTTAATAACCGGCTATATTGGAGCTACATTTTGAAAATGTCGTTTTATGATTTCCGTCTTCGTTGTTCTCTAATTCCTTATAAACCCCATATTTTCTCTTGGTATTAGTATCTAGCAATGAGCTTAAGCACATGTGTTGTAATGGTTACAACACACTTTATTGACTAATTGAATAAACCGCTTTTACCTTCCCCCACCCCTACTGTATCATGTTAATCCTAATTATAAGGTACTTTCGAACAAGCTACTGTAAACAGAGGCTTTCATACAGATAAGTGGACTTATTATATAAGACCATTTATTCACCGACATTTATTCTAAAAGTAAAAAGTATAATACATGTGCTGTGTTGTGCTCTCCTGACGCAATTTTCTGGTGGCAATTCTGTTTGTCTTATTTTTGAAACACCTGCGTATTTCTCATTCAACACAACCCATTGAAACATCGATAAATTTGGGGTTTGTCCGAATAGAATCCATTAAAGTAATGCACATCCTATTATAATTATAATTAAGCAAGTAAGTAAGTACAGGTATTGACCAAACTCTTGCAACATCCTGATTTTCATCGCATTTGTTCCTCTCAATGCTTCGTTTTTCCAGTCTCATTTACGGGATTGAATATAATATTGCCTCACATCAGGCGCAACATATCTGATATAATATCCACTTATGTCACTGCTTCTTTTCCAACGTATCTTTTTTCTAGGGCTATTTGGCCATATTTTTATAATCCGTTCCGCAAATTCATATATTATATTTACGGTTTCGTATAACTAGCCCCGAGCATAAGTATTCAATCGACAGTGAAGCACTCCGGGCCCAAATCAGGGCTCCGGAGTTTATGCCAGAGGACCCGGAGGCGTTCATCACCCTTATGGAATCACATTTCTTCAAATACCGCATCTCCGAGAAACTGTCATGTTACCACAAACCATTGTCTGCGATACAACGAGACATGCTGAGCAGTTTCAGGGATATCTGCATGAATATCCCCGCGCACAACGCATACAACTTGCTCAAAGAAGCACCCCGCTGTCGTATGGCTATTTCTGAAGAGAAGCGCATCTAGCTTCTACTGTCTAATATACAATTGGGAAATCTCAAGTCGTCCCAGTCACTGTGACAGATGCGTGCTTTGGTCGGCTACGCAACGATTCTGTACTACTCCGCATCTGGCTCCAGAGGCTTCTACCGTACGTGAAGAGTATCCTGAACGTTTTCGCCTACGCCCACAGTCTATACCAACTAGCTGAAGCTGCAGATCGAGCCATGGAGGAAGCTTAATTCTTTCAGCCCACAATGGCGAACGTTCGGAGCCCTGGATTAACCGTGGTTCACCAGATACTCCCTAATCCAACCCACGGTAAGCTCTCCAACGAGCCCATGACAGAAGTGCAGCTGCTATCTAATGGGTAAGAGGACCTGCTATTGGCCATGACTATATCTTTTCAACTTCAACTGAATCCGTTGTAACTTCAAGCGAATTCAATCAATCACATTCCATTGGGAATCCCACAAAAGGTGGAATAAA
>UZAN01051948.1:6103-18243 GCA_900618425.1 Echinostoma caproni | reverse complement strand
AACCTAGCGAGGCCTTATGTGGTTCTCCACTTTAAGTCCCTTGGCTTAGGTTGGCGTTCCCATCACTGAGTGGCAGGTCTAAGTGGCTTTGAGGTTCACCCTTCTGCTATTCATCACATAGAAGTGGGTGTAATAAAAATGGTCAATGTACTGATTCTGAGTTAAGGATAAACCCTTGGCTGAAGTGAGAAAAACATCTTTCGTTCGAAGGCACGTTGGGTGGTAGAAGGCAAAGCGGTAGGTGTCAGACTGTCGCCATGGTCATTGTAAAGTAAAGTGTAGTAAGCAGTCTGGGAATCTCACTGATATCACTTTTAGTTACCAATGTGTTTAGATAAAGTCTAAATGACCATGATTTCCGTTCATCCACTTTTCACTGCACCTTGATTCAGCCAACTAGGATACTGGTACTTTCGGTCAGTCGCATTGCAAATGTTCAGGAGACCCAATAGGTCTCTTAGTATTTGAACTCAAATTATATCATCTAAGGAACATAAACTACCTCCCCTAATCCAGTTCATTGGGGTTCACAAACCCAAAAGACACTCTGTGCTTAGGTAGGCATGTTGTGATTTACTAGAATGTCTACTGGTCAGCATTTCGGTTGATGCGTCCGCCACTGTACGTTGATCGCTTGTGCATGTAGTTAAAAATCAGCCTGCATTTTATAGTTCTCGTGTAGAATTGGTATTTCGTTTGATGACAACGTTGAGAACTGTACTAATTATGCCTAACCTAAAAATTGTTTGTTGTACAGGAGGAAAAATATCCCAACGCATTTGCTGGAATTGGGGGACAATCCATTGCAGTACAATCCGAAGGATATTCATATTTTCTTTGTGCAATATCAATCCCCCGCTCCAATCATCACACAAATACCAACACCACATCGATCGGAACATTCGCCGGGCATGGATTCCGATTTGGCTCGTCCGGACACGCGTCTGTTTTTTGCGAAATTCTTTGATCCAAAATCATGGTCAATGACTTTTTGTGGTCACGTTGAGCTGAGAGGAGACGAGCCACTATGTGCTTTAGAGCCTGTGTTACGCGAACGCGCTGGTCTGCCCAATAGCTGTGATCTCTTGTTCTTTCAAGATGATGCTAAAACCGGCATCTCAGAAATTTCTCAACCCAAATTGGCAGTTTCAAAACTATTCAAGCGAGAGCATCAGGGTCATCTTATTTACTTTCAGGTAGGCAGTCAACTCTTTAAATTGATCGTTATGTAAATGGGAGTTTGAACATAATTTTCCCCTTCATTTTGCTTTACAACCCATGTTTACACACTCCAATGGACGGATTTACAGTATATATATATATATATACGATAGCAGGAAGACTGTTGAACATTGGCAAAAACAGGAATCGAAATCGACTATCGACTAAACTTAATATTGTTGTAACATCGGCATTTAATCTGGAGTTCGTTTGAAGCCTTACGGCAATTGCGAATTTGGAAATGACGAAGCGTTCCTAAATGAATAGAAGAACCGTATATACATTGTAGTCAACGGAAGCGAAGTGATCCTTGAACATGTAATGCCGATGTCAGTAAAGCTCGAAAATCAAGGGCCATACAGTACTGAGGAAAAACATTGGAAAGTGTTTTCTACTCCGTTCGACTGAGGATGAAGTTAGATAAGCCCTCTGGCCTCATGCTAATCGTTTGTTCCTATAAGTATGCTTACAGTCGATTTATGACTTCACACAAGTGTAATAGTTTCAAATACTTACAAAAAAATTAATGTACGTGCTACCAGTTAAAATTCTCTGATTTGGGGACGGTAGTAATGCGAGCTCCCCTCCAACAGTAAGGTGGTAACTTGCTTGCATTATTTAAAAATTACATGGAGGTCTCAGCTAGATTCGTTGCGTTTCCTTAGAGAACAATCGGTCAAAGTCCGTCAGGTTCGCGGTTATTTCAGTCTTGTCAGCTTAGTTGATATCTAACGGATGCTGCCGAATTTTACTAGATCTAAACCTTAATGAATTCTGATAGCGATACGTTAAAAATCCATGCGGAAGAACACAAGTAATTGAGTTTTCCAGCTATTTTTTTTTATTTTTTGCCCTCCTGAGCTTGAGCTGTATGGCTTTTCAATGTTCTGCATGTCTAACACGGACAGTGCAATAAATTTATTCCATACATTTGATTTTTCATATTACCGTCTTTCAGACCAGTTAGTGATCTCCAGACCCTAACGGAAACTGTTTTTATATAGATAGCAATTATGGGCATAATATTTCTTTTCCTCGAGAAAAGTGCTGGAAATTTCTGTCCTTTACGAAAATCTGTTGAGTAATAATAAATGCACATTCTGGAAACATGTGTGCTGTACCACTCTAACGTTTTTTTTATTGCATTTCGGTGCATTCCGCTTTTTCACTAGTCTGTAACAGTTATTTGCCCGGCATGCTCGATCATCAATATTATTATCCTACCTTTGCTGTTCTAGGTACCGTCGTCGTGCAACTCCATTTCTCTGATATCTACGGAAATAGGAACTGAAGCGTTATCCAGCATCGTTGATGAGGAGCATGCTGCCATTGTGGTCAGTGTTTCTCCTCAAAATTCTGATTCGGACTCAGTCAACGGACTTCCATCAGGTGTGGTCCCTGCAGCAGAAGATGTACGTCCCCGTGCAACCCACACATGCCCGTCGAGATATGTGAACACGACCCCAGATGCTCTGTTGCTTCATCGAATGGCTACGATTCCCAATTCTGTCAACATCAAATCGACTCATTTGGGTATTAGCCCTACACGTACCCCGCAAAGACTATCACCAGCATCCCATTATCAATTGAACCCAATAAATTCTGATACAATGTCTATTTTCAACTATTTTTCCAATTACCTACAACAAGTAAGTCTCTATAGAATTCATGCGGTGCTGGCTTTTCGTCCCAAATTGTCTGTGTATTATCACTACTCTCAACTTTCCTTTGTGTTCCACAGACGGAAATACTTCTTGTGGACAAAATGCGTCCTTCCGATCCCGGAATTTTGTTGAGGATTGCAGCAGACTTGACCTACTGGGAGTTTGCGACGGTAGCTGCGCTTCATTTATCTACCTCTAGGGAAAATCTGCAGTTCTTCAGATCCCAACAAGCCATTAGTGGAGTGCCTGGTTCTGTTACTGCACCTATATCGGTGTCTCCTCTTGGCACAGCCGCATCAGGGATAGTCGGCTCTGATATGACGGCTTCACCGGTTTCATCTGATTTGGGTGCTGGAGCCAATAGCGGCGGTTCCGCGGATAACGGTGCAGGTCCCACCGCTCAAAACTTTTTGCTTGACCCTTCACTTACACCGCAAGCAGTTGCCGCAAAAGCCGCAGGTAAGAGTATTTTGCGCACCTTATCTAATTGAATCGGAATGGTTACGCTATTTTTCACTTATCAAGCACAATAAAATGCCTGTTGAATATAGTCAACCGCGACAAACTAGTGATTTACAAATCGCGCTGGGACTAGGGCTCATCTTTAATGTGGCTAATGTGAACCCTATGTGTAGACTTGAAATAGTGAGCGACTGAATACTACTGAACCAGTTACAGTAACTTTGAATTAAGTGGTGCATTTGGTAAGAACCTGCGCCTGCAGCCATCCGGTTCAATACCACGCCTTACCTAGAGGGGCCTTATGTGGTTCGCCACTCCAAGTCCCGGTGCTTAGGTTACCGGCTTCCACGACGGAGTAGCAAGTCTTCGTGACTATGGGGTTCGCCCCATTTGCTGTTCACTATATAAATGTGTGTAATAAAATAGTCAGAATTGGAGCTAAAGAACTTTTCAGTTGCCGCCATAGTTGTACATTTTTGTCATATCTCTACATCTTGTTGCACAGTGGATGTTTTCCTTAGTCCTTGCCGTGTTCGTTAGTCTTCGAGTTTTCAGCTCACCCTGTTTACATCATCGTGTACTCGCCGTCGTTCGATCCATTTTATCATAACCCCGACATTCTTCATACACCAATGAATTCTTTAATCCATTAGAACACTGCTTTATTCTGGTGCCCCCTCAAACTGCAAATGGACCAAACCTTAACATTGTGATGTCTTACGTCTCCATAATCCAAGAAGCATGACAGAGTGGCTTTTCATAGTAGCGACTGCAATCATGTCTGACACGTAAATAACTAGATAGTACTCAGTGGCACAAAACCAGTCCGTTGGACACTACCTTGCCCCCCACTTTAGCCCACACATATATATACGTTTAGAGAACTGGTTAATTTCCTTTGTTATATCTTTTATTCTCAATTACTTTTCTTGCCTCATTGATTGACACTAACTCCATTTTAGATTAAGTTGTAAATTCCGTGTCCAAACAAACTCGTTCTACGACTTCTTTGTGGGATTTACTTTTGGGTTGCTCATCAGAATTTGGTTTTCCTTCGCTAGATATTTTTAATCAAAATCTCCTTCATTTAGTTTTGAAAAGCTGATCAATTTTTTTTTGAATTCCGTAACAGGTTTCGGTCACTGCTCCGCCTACTTGAACAGTCTGTTGGCAGCAGCTGCATCTCAGGGCCTTGCACACGAGCCTCCAGGCGCTGCTATCCCATCCACACACAACGGCTCCATGAGAGATTTCTTCCTACCGTTTACTGTAAGCCCGACAAACAGTTCATGGGCTTCTGATCCTGGGGCCTTGGGTGGTAACTTGATAACTGGTGCAGGCAATCTCGGCACAGCGGCACCTGGTCCAAATTCACAAAACCCGGATCGCTTTCCAGCGCCAATCAATCGCTACTGTGGCATTAAATCGGTAAACCGATCGCCTGTTGGGGCAGTTACTTTACCGCCACCCAGGCGAGTGTACTACGCACATCTTGCTATCAGAATTGACGAGTTAGAAACCATGAGACAAGTTCGTGCTGTGTTCATCAGCCCTAAATTAGCACCCAAAGCAGAGCTTCTCCTTTCTGTCCCTCAAAATGGACTTGTTAGCGATCTTCTTAAAGAAGCCAGTCGCCACCTGATTCTCCCTGCCGATGGGTCCGGTTTGTTGCGTCTTCTGGAAACTTCAGCCAATCGTATCTTGCAAGAATATCCACCAGAAACCAAACTTTCCTCCATACCTCAATCAACAGCATTTCCACAAAGTTGTGCCCCTAATCCTCTCGCTCGCACTTTACGGATTGAAGAAATTCCAGTAGATGAAGTTAATCTCAGATCGGATGAAACAATTGTATATGTTTCCCATTTCGAGAAAGATTTAGTAGATACTTTCGGCATTCCTTTCACTGTACGAATTCGCGATGGTGAGCATTACAGCGAGGTGCGTGAGAGAATCAGAAAAAAATTGGAGGTTCCGGAAAAGGAATTCGAAAGGTGGCGCTTTGCTTTGGTCCACCCAACAAAGGCCACCTACATTCCCAATGATGAGGACCCGATCGTTTATACAAATGTGTTCACACAGGCCTACTCTCCTGAAACAAAGCCTTGGCTTGGAATTGAACATAAACCCTCAAAGCGTCCGCGATATGCCCCAAACGAAAAGCCTATTAAAATACACAATTGATGTTCAGTCTTGAATTGTTTATCCCGCACGTATTTCAACAACACGTTTGTACACCAAACGTTCATTGCATCAATCTTTCATTCAATTGGGTGTCAACCTGGAGAATATCATGAATACGTGTCACAATCTCACGCAGTCTGCCAGCCATTGCCTTTTTGGTGCACTCATTTCAAAGTGCTCTTAGCTTTGAAATAATTGGATGTAAAGTGACTCTTTCTTCCGTCTTGAATAGAGATTCTGGGACGTCAGGTTGCATTGTGACTGGTTACAAGGCATTTTGTGCCTCGTTTGTCTCTTCAGTATGCTCTTTGTACGTTGTTCTACCGTCCATATACGCGGTGAAAATTTAGCTGACTTGACAGCCATTGGCCCATACCGGAACAATCGTTGCGCTGCCCCTATTCATTCGACCGTGATTAAAAACTTAGTAAGTAGTTGGTCAGTGCGTTCGAAACTCAATACCGTAACCATGTTCACTCTCGACTGCTTGTCATTTACACAAGAGACAAGATGTTTGAGGCCCATATTTGCCTCGTCCCTCAAATGTTTTTCCTGGTTCGTTTTTCCAACAATGTGCACTCTGTCACGCATGCTCCCATCAAAAATCAATGTTTACTTCGATTTTTTATGGTCTTACGCGTTGAACCACCTTCGGCAAGTCAGACTATTTGACAATTATTTTTGCAGTCTGTACTACTCGCTCCACCGAGCCATTCGAACCTGGATAGTAAGGAGTTGACCGTGTGTGTTGTCTTCTATTGTCGCGGAGAAATCTCAGAATCTCTTTGCAAGGTGAAGATGCTCGATTGTCGGTACGAAATGGTTATGAAATGCTGAATGTTACAAATGGGATCGCCTCTTGGTAATCGTAGCCTGTGGGTTGGTAGAGTAATCCCATGGAGTTTCATCCACTCTGAGTGTCGGCTTTGATAAGAAACTGTTCCGTTTGCATTTCCAAATTATATTCCATGCATCATCTGCCACGGCTTATCCGACAAGGTAGATAAGTAGGACCTGGAGGGTCAAGATGTTGGCATTTTTGTATATCTGTAACTTGATCAGTTTTTGGCTACTGGGGCTTCTACTGAAGCAAGATTAGGGTGAGGGTGATGCAGTTCGCGTGATAGTTGTAAACTATCATTTCAGGATATGACTATGGGACTCTAGTGAGGAATGCAACGAACATATTTATTAAACTCATTTTTACGTTGTAAGAATAGTTGGAACTTACTCGACTTGTCATCCCAGGAGTACTTTGGATAGAAGTGGATCACAGCGCCTCATTCGTTGAATATCTTTGTAAATGTTCTTCATTTGTACCAATAAGAATATTGTCCACATACGTAAAAGTTAGGGGAATATCTCTGATCATAGTATCAATAATTCCCGGGTGTATGGTTGACTAGAAGATCTGGTGCGTGAAGGATGGTCAGTTCTGATCACTGTCAATTATTCCACGACACTACTCACCAGTAACTGTGAGTTGACTGCGAAGTATCAACAATCCTTTGAAAAATTGCCGGATCAGATGTAAAGGATGAATTCATGTATTGAAAGGATCACTTTTGGTTGTAATTTTTAAGATCTGAGAGCACTCGTTTGTCTATATATATGAATCAGGTCCTCGAATTTTCAGTTCAGTTTGTACAATCACTAACCATGTACTTTCGTGCGCCGGTTTTGGCTGCCCATTTGGATGAAGCAGTGGGAAAAAGACAGAAAAGTTGAAAGTAGAGTCGAAGAGAAAATGGACAATGTCAGTAGACTAGGTTTTCAAAGAAATTTAGAGGCATGAACGCCAGTTTACGACACAGCTATTTCACTCAGTGTCTCTAACCACCGGTTACCACGGTCTCGAGGTCCCCATCCAGGGAGCCTAGCGCAACCTATGTGACCATCTTTGGCCTTTTTCCTTCCACTACTTCCCTGGCAAACATCGTGCTCCCCGGCAACCTATTTGGTGACATGCGTAACACATGCTCCAACCAACGTAAAGTATGGCGGTTGATTACTTGCTCCAGTGGTGGACCTCGAGTACCTGAAGCACTGCGCCTAACCTCAGCATTACTCGTCCAGTTGCCACGCCAGATTTGTGTATTGATGCGTAGACAGCACAGTGCGCAAATTCCTTAAATGTCAGCTCATCAGGAGTCTGAAAAATGAACGCAAGAAGTGGGGGGTAGAAAAGTGAAGGGTGGAGAAAGCTGCGGCTTTTGGCAATAGCCGAATGTAGCTGCTAAATCCTTCCCAAGTGGCGTTGGACATCTGTCTAGGACGGCGAGACTCTAGTAATAAGCTTATAGTCAGCGCAAATTAGAACGGAACCGTCCTTCGTGTACTCCAGAACTATCGTAATCTCCTTTCAGAATGTTGGACTGATTCAATTGTTCCTTCCTGCAATCACTGTTGTACTTTTACCTGCGCAATGCAGGGGGCGTGATCTGATCAAGTGCGATCGCACATTTTTCTGAAATCCGATTGGAATTCTTAGTCTCCTCTAGCTACAATCAAACGCACTTGCTTGTTGGTATGTATAGTAATCTGGTTTACAACACCATCGACGAGCACCGCCGCTGGTTTGCAACGATTGTCTTGGCGGTGGGGGCCTGGTGGTAACATTACCAAATTACCATCTCGGAAGACGTGTGTACAAACCCCACCACCACCGCCTGATTTTCCCTATAGCAGTCCATTGATTGGCCGCTTCCCCCTTCCTGAAAATTGTATCTTCGTGTTCAATAAAAGGAAGTAAAATCAAAAGAAAAAGAAGCCCGTCGTAGACACTCACGCTATCCGAAATATGCAGGTGTAGTGATCGTAATAGGTTTATTTATTTGCGCGACTATTTTGCGAAGTGGTGAATCCACTAGGGCTACATCGTCTCTTCTTGATGATCGGAACTGTCCATCTCAAAATAAGCAGATGCACTCTTCCGACCAAATGTACCGAAGTAAACTGCTAGTCGAATCGTTGAGAGGGTCAGTCTCCAGCTTGAAAAGAATGAATAGAAGGTCATCATATTCCTTTTTTCATGTGCTTTAGCGATTGAATAAAGCTTCGTGCTTCTAAATCTGAATGCTTACATGTTACCGAACATGGAGTGTTCGCTGCATTCGCCGGAATAACCGCACTAGCACCAACCCAGTTGAACGAGTCACTTTGATACTCTGCCCAGCGAATAAGGCACTGCTGTTTATTGTCTATACTCTGTCCAGTTTTATCGTAAATGCTTTCACTGACCAGTATGCGACGGTCTCCGCTGTTGCGTATCAGGTGAAACAGTCTTTGTCTATTAACTGATGCAGGATTTATTTCCATTTCGTCAGCTATTTTTTGCCCACCGGTTTTCGCGGTTTTCCTCAAGGCTTTTCCAAGCTGATATTGAAGGGTGCCCCTGGTTCTTACACTGATCGTGGCAGCTTGGGATCTTTCGCTTTTGTTCCCTCAGGATTCGACTCCTGAGAGATCTAGTACCTTCGGCGAACCTCGGACTCGACCCCACAAACAAAATTTGCAGCCAAAAACACTGCACATTTTATGTGATCCCCCTGTTGGTATACTCCGCAACTTCGCGGTGCTCCTGTGCCCAAACGGACGGCCCGTGCAAACAATGACGAACTTACTAATGAGTCGATTTTTACTCATTACTAATGGATCAAAGCATAAAGTGCATCAGAACTAGTGCGTGATCGACTCGACGCGGGTAGTTCTATAGGATCTGCAGTTTTGTTCTGAACCACACCAACAATAACTTGCATCTATGCAGTCCATTTGGGTAGTGTTACCCGTTGAACCGGAAACATCATGTCATCCGACGAGAGCTGTGTCGAAAGTTGGTGCTAGGTAATAACGGCCGGTGATCGGCACAGAGCTGAATTAGTCTTTGTCTGTTCGCTGGGTGTGAAAAGCGGTTCACCTTCGTAGACAGCCTTTGCATGCGCTCAGTTTTCCAGCCTGCACGTTAAAATCACTTACGAGCCCGTTTTCTTCGAGCTAGTTCAATGACAAACCAGAACAAACACAGTGCGATCGAGGGACAAGAATAGTTGAAGGGGAATATATATAAGCGGACGCATGCAAGCAGAACACTACCACTTCGTAAGTATTGAATTTATCACTTCGGTTGGTGATAACACACTTTCAAACAAATTGTCAAGCTCGGCGAACAGGAAGAAATGAACTGATTGATTTCGTCAACCACGTTCAGTGGGCAGTGCTCGGAATATCTATGTTGTAGCCATCGGGTGACGCACATGTGCATACACAAATCAAAGCTAGACCGTGTGTGTATGCGCTTGTGCATCAAACCTACGAAGAAATCTATGCTAATGATCTGTAGTTTCTAACTACTGGTTGTATCTACAGTAGTGAAACTCATAATTAGACTTGGGTAAACTGAGAATCTCAATCTCCTCATTTACCTGAACATTTCTAACGTTCACAGTGCTTCTTTCAGAGTAACAATGACCTGTTGATTGCCTTAATTGTTACATTCGCAAGCGATATAAAGATCTTCACCAGAGTGAGGTGCACCCGATTGTATTCAGTTCTGCGGGAAGTTGTCTTTGCCTAGTCTGTTTGATTCCAAGGTTGAGTAACGTAACAGTTGTGCGACATACCAACCAGGTTAGGAAAGTTCATGACAAAGTCACAGAAGAAAAATCAGAAGAGAAACTCCAATCGACACTTTCGGATGCAATCGAGTGAGCAATGCCAGACACTGAAATCAAATAACCGAGATAACTCTTCACCTGTCCGTTATCAACAATTAATAGTGATATGTTTATTGTGCTCAAAAGCTATTCGGACAGACTGACGAAATTGCATGCGAAAGGGCAGAACTGACCAGAATCTAACAGGTAGGTTCTTAGGAATCACTGAACTGATAATATTTTGAAATGCACTTGCAAAAATCATGTAAACAAAAGTTTTATTCTTTCGGACCACTATCGGTTGATCGCTCTCTGTCTCTCATAAAGATGAAAATCAAATATTCATTGATCCCACGCACAAGAATTACGTGGTCTTTCTCACGGGCGGCAAATCTCAAAGCCAGTTCACGAATCCATATATTGAATGATAAATCTTTTGTACAAAGGTATTCAGTGCATCAGTTTGCATACGCTTCAAAATTGCAGAATGGATATAGCTTGTTCATCCAAGGTACGAGTACCTAACTTCGACATATTGAAGTACCCGATGCAGGTTCATCCAGCCTTATGTATCACAGT
This sequence comes from Echinostoma caproni, assembly GCA_900618425.1. Taxonomy (NCBI): domain Eukaryota; kingdom Metazoa; phylum Platyhelminthes; class Trematoda; order Plagiorchiida; family Echinostomatidae; genus Echinostoma; species Echinostoma caproni. Next base: position 7,481 of record UZAN01051948.1, on the reverse strand, counting down.
CGGCTAATAGACACTTTTGGGCTCTATGGGATTGCAGTCGTATTTAGTAGTTAAATACATTGCTGTGGTCTCTAGTATGCCATTTCGACACCACCGGCCGCAGCGCGGATTCAAGAAACCGTAATTTCAGTCTACAATGCTCTCCAGTATTGGGCCAATGGTCCGCCAAGGGAGACATTCCGTTGGTTGCAGGACTAAAAAGATCAAGCGGGCCTCGGAGATGAGCACATTATATATATATATATATATATATATATATATGTATATATATGCTGATAGTTTGTCGTCTGGATTTTTGGCAATGTTCTAGTAGCTGACGATGCGTGAAAACTTGATCTATGCAACCATGGCGTGCACGAAATTCAGCCTGCACTACGAGGATTTATCTTTCGTTAAATGGACTTAGTCTGTGTAATAAAACAGACGTTTGCAGTTTCAGTGCTATTGGAATCAGACTTGTTCCCCTGTGGATGAAACAAACGTCTTGACANCATTCTTATAGATAGGTGTATCAGTTGATGCTCCCCGTATCTGAGGGGACACTTTCAGTTTCCGAGATCTTCAAAGGGCTTACAAGCTCTCTCACGACAGCTTCTCCACTTTTGTATTCCCTAGAAGCAAATAAATACACAAGCGGTGAATTAAGTATTTATACTATTTGCAGTATGTGAATATACACGTAGCCGGCCCGTAGGCTGGTGAGCAAGCAGGCGTCAATATGCAGGCACAGACTGGTGCAAATGTTGCCAAAGGGAGTATGTCGTTACGCTGGGCAGCCAACGAACCAATCAATGCAGACAGGTCAATACTGACCTCTGATTCGCTGAGGCGGATCGATCTTGAAACAGAGTAAGTTCGCATGACGTGCGTGTTGTGGTAGACCGCAACGGTCAATCATGTGATGTGCGGTAAACGTTCCACTCGACTGCAGGCCACAACATCCACTATCTTTAGAGACGGCAACTGGCAGTTCATTTGATCCAGCTACCTTTTGGCGTTTCAGGGCCTGGAGTTCCTTCCGGATCTCCGCTTCTGTGGATAAGAATTTTAGGTGCAAATCTTTCACGTGCATTCAAATGACGTTCGCACAGAGTAGCTACCAACTCCTCCAGCGGGATTGAAGAGACGTGGTTATTGGTGATCACAGCATCCTCAGCTGTAGGCCCTGATGGTCGTCCTCCGGGATTCTGACAACTACAGCAGCTTCCCTGACCAATATGATGACATCCATCGTTATAGATTCCCTATCTTCCCGGTCAGTTCGTGACTCCTTTTTACCACTAAATCAGAGCCAAGTCTTTCCGTTGTGTTTTTATTGACTATTTCTCAATCATCCCTTGCTCAAACTGAAATCTTTTGGCACTACGAGACAGGTGCG
>UZAN01051946.1:0-10251 GCA_900618425.1 Echinostoma caproni | reverse complement strand
CTAAGGATTTGATAATGTGATGAACCAGGGAGGCAACGGCATCCAAAGTGGACCTGTTTGATTAATAATCGAACTGCAGATAGTCTCCAACATCACTTCGAACCGGCATACACTGTAGTTGCGGGTATTACACAGATGGCAAAAATAACGCTACGGAGTGCCCCTAGACGAGACCCAAGAAGTTGGAATAGTTAAAGAAACACTACACAAAATGAGCAGCAGGACCAGATTACAGATACCCGGTGCTCCTAAAGCCAATAAACGAGATTGACCAGGCACATTAGCTAGCCGGTTCCCTTCATTCACTTAAGACAGCCGCTGTCATCGCTACCCACATTTTAGGAGGCAGGTGCTTTAGAAATGCCGCAACACACCAAACGCCTGTGATTTTGCTGCCAGCAGTTCTCAATTTCCTGGGGAAAATGATTTTCGAAAAACTGACCAGCTATTTTGTAGTAAATTGCACCCTAATGGAAGCGCAGCACGGATTCCGATGAGGTAGTTCTTGCTGATCATATTCGTTTGCATTGCCGGACTAAGTAACTGATAGGCTCGACAGGGGTTCATGGGTTATCGTGTGCTATCTAGATTATTGACTCTGTGAGATACTGTCTACGCTTGCGTAATCCAGAGTTGCTAAACTGGGTCCGGAGCCATTTCGTTAACTGTATCTCCCAAGGTAATGTATACGGAAAGCTTTCTGAGAAAATTCATATTCCTAATGGTGTGGTAAAGGGCCACGTACTTCAATCTCTGCCCTTCTTGGTCTTCATCATTGACCAGTTTACTGAAATTTGACGTCTTACACGGATAGATCTTTCCACTAATGTTAGCCCACTGTCTTTCGCGATAGTCATTCCTGAAAGAATAAAACCAAGTCCTGGGATTGTAGAATACTTGTGTTCTGATACTTCTGAAATGCTGGAAGTAAGTTATCACTGGCTTAGGCTAGTATTTTAGCAACGACAGTGGAAATCTAAAGGTAGATATAATCAAAGATAAGCACTCGTGTGATACAAAGCTGATGGTGAAGACTTATGCCGGTACGGTTCATTTGACCCCAATAAAAGCACGAAAATAGCAAAAGCTTTACCGATCAAAGAAGTTTGCCTTGAAAGATTGCATTTGCCAAATAATGGCTATATGCGATAAACCCCGACGGTAACCTGATTGTGATTGTGGTTGGTTGCGAGCTGTTGCTTTGATCCTGATAAAACCTCAGACGTGTACTGTCACTCAGAGGAACCAGCAGAAATGCGTTTTCCTTTTTCAGAACCGCATCCACCTACGTCTACGTGAACGAAATAATACAATTGTTGCAGCGCCGTGGTGCTCCCAAGCTCATTGGTGCAAGAAAATGGACTGCTTCTGGCTCCACCGCAAGTCCTGTGATCTGTCTTGTCCTGTGCTGTCCTGTCCNCTGTCCTGTGACTGATTGAGGAGAAGGCTCCTTATCTTTAAACGCTAAGAATAACTTCGGCCTGGTTTTTGTAACAATTAGGCATGGATCACAGAATTAAGTTGCTAGTGGATACTTGAATCTTGTTAGTTCCAATAATTATATCATGGTTAGTTAATCATACCGTGATGGTCTTCAATTACGCAGAATTGTTTGAAAACGGAACCCGTCATACTGCTGGTCACACCAGCCTTTGGTGAAGTTGATTCTTGTCTGTGATTTGGTGTTCACATCCAATGTACACAAATCTACCAGGAAAGTGAAAAAAAGTAAGAGGCAAATAAATAAAATTGTCATTATGAAACTGTCGTTTGAACAACAGCTACAGAATTATAGTAATCGATATGGGTATGGACTACAGATCTGGAGTTTTAGTCGCAACTGAGGCACAAAGCCACACTAAAAATCGTGAGTTGGAATCTCCCGTCACTGAGACGCAGATGAGAACACTACAGAGGTAACAATTAATTTATTGAGGAGGATAATTTGGAGTAAACAACACGGATAAAGGAATTTGTTTATACAGGTCTCCACCAAAGGTTTGCTTGTATTCCTGACATCATTCTGCATCTGTCTGAAGCGCAAGTCTTCTGATTGAACGGCAAGATTTGCCTGTGGTTTGTTATCAAGAATTAACCCGTCGCTTCGTTGTCTGTTACCCGAATATGATTTTGTCCACGGCGCACTCCATCGTGTTTTTTTGCACCACTTTTCTAATGCTCGCGTCTACCTTGCATGAGGCTTCGAAGTTATGTTGCATCGCTGAAGCTTTTTCCGAGATGGGGAGCCACCGATGTAATGGGTGAATGCACTAGCTTCCCTGATGGATGCTTTCCACTGTGCATTACCGTAATATGCAAACAGCTAACCGATCGTTTTGTTGAAAGGAAATAAAGGGGAGTATGTGTAAATCGAAATATGATTACGTACTATCTGGAATAGCAATAGTAATCAAATAGCACCAAATCGGATTCTAACTGAAAACTCAATGAATAACGCTGTCAGATAGAACAAAGACGAACTTTAGTTACCCTTAGTTACATTCGAAAAATCATTCAAATCAACATCACAAACATCCAAAAATCGTTGGTCAATTTTTATCGTCCAATCAAGAACAATGTTTATTTAGATTTATTGCAGTCACCCAATCCGATTGGTGCCACTCTAGACTACAGGACTGATCAGTGAATCATATTCTTGGTCGTCTGCCTGGAAGTCATACAGTGATGCGTGGGTCGTCGCGCTATCAGCACGGAATGCTCAAATGGGTATCAACTAATCACCATCCTTGTTCTTAGGGTCACATGGATTATGAATGAACTGTTTGAATGATTATTGACCAATACTGTTGTCTCATGATCCCATGTCTGGAAACTGAAAAGCGTGGTCGCTTGTTTGGCGTCATCTCCTNCATCTCCTTGGGTTGGCTCACCTCCGATACATAAATCTAAACAGTGACAATGTGAGCTGCTTCATTCCAGGGTGCCGGTTGATGATCTAAATACATGTTTATCGGAATGACCACCGAGGTGAAGGGTCTTGGGAATACCATCAGTTTTACAGTCTCCATGTCGCGACAGCGCCCCGTATCAGCCAACAAAGTAAATGTAGCACAGTACAGGTGTATAGAACACTATCCCATAGATACCTGGAGTCACTTGGCCCCCTGTACAGCGTGTTTGAAAGATTGGATTTGTAGTACTGTTTACAAGTTGGTCACCAATATTAATGCGATAGAAATTGGTACTAAAAACGGTTCAACGCCGCTTAATGTGTTGCCAATTCTTAGTTGACTGATTAACTGTAGTAGTTGTGGTATGCACTAATCACGNCGGATTAGAAATCACGGATGCCATATAGGCACTGGATCTCACTGGTACTACCAAAACAGTGTGTAGAAACCACCGTCTGAAGAACATCTCTCTTCTCTGCCCATGGCGAGAATACTGTTGTTCTCCCTTCCAATTACTCCTTTTCCGAACCTGTGTGCACACGTTCTCCTGCGTCATTCCTGATTTTACCTGGATCACCGCGTGATCCCTCGTGCTTTTCATTGCCTTTCATTGATCGCTGACCCATTTTCGCGTCCATCGACCTTGTGTGCCTTCCTATCGATCCCACCCGTGTCATTGCCCTTGGACCAATAATTGTACTCTGCTCATACGTGGCTTTGTTGTGTTACTGCTCTAGTCCATATATTCCCCATCACTGACCCTCTGGCCTCATTTGTTGTCTTGCTCTTCGCTAGTGCATAACTCACTTCGACCATTGGCTGTTCATGTTTGATGAACAGAATTTCTCCCGGTGGCAAACAGATCATGATCGATCTGTTTGAATTCATCCTGGCTGTTCACGTTTGGTGAACAGAATCCCTTGCTTGACCTAAAAATTATTTATGTTCCCTCTTTGTATAGTTAGTTGCTTGCCTTCATATCAGGTCTCTACCCATTTGTTTGAACCCACCTTTTGGCTGTATAGCGATTGAGTCGCATTGTTGAGGCAAGTTGTTCTTTGACTCGCTTAATGAAGCAAATAGTACACCAGGTATTGCGGAATAATATCGTTTTGACTTCGAGATTCTTATTTCGCTACGCGTTGCTCAACGGTCTCTTCAACATTATACATAAAGACCGTGGTATAGTCGATTGCGCTTAGGTTATGATCGAAGTAGAACAAATCGTTTTGGAAATTACACAGCATTCCACGTAGCCGAGACGCGAGGAAAAGACCACCGGAATAACAGTTCATTTGTTGAAAGAAATCAAGGAGATTAAATTATATGTAAATACAAGTTTATTGGTCATCCAAACCTCTGCTAGTCGCGTGCTAGTATTTTTAGCGTTGTTCATCTTCCGCCTGGGCCGCAAGTTTCTGATTAGTTGGTACAACCGGCCTATGGTTTGTAGTCCAAATGCTGTGAAACCCACGCGATTTTCTGACGTCACCTGGGAATCTTGATTCATCACAGTTATCCGAAAACTGTGACATGTCGCTAAGTGGTACACCTCATCCCGCAGGCTAGGATCATCACACTTAAACTGAAGGGCTATGAGCTCTGAGTATCTTTTATCTTGATAGACGGCGACTGAACGGTGATCGGATCAAAATCTTCAGAAATATGATGGGATATTCATTGCGTATTGGACACTTCTTTTGAGCTGAATGAGGATGGGACAACGAGAGATCACGGCCTTAGGCTAAAATTGTAGGGTTTACCGAACGATGAGTGTCCAATTCTCCTCGCTATGTATTATCGAACAGTGGAACAAGCTGAGAAATGAGACAGGAAACTACTGCAGCTTAAACAACCTCATAAGGATGCTCGATGAATTTTGCAACACAGGTTCCTGGATACCGTTAGCAAACGCATCAAACTGGTTGCAATATTAGTCATTCCTTCAGCGCTTTTACAACATGACCTTATCAACTCACGTATTTCATTCTCTCAACCCCCGATATGTTAGGAAAGTTAAAACACAGTTTTTACACACCTTTCAGGTTCTGTGTTCCTAGGCAGGAGGGATTTAGGCTCGCTTAGTCCCTATAACTGTCTCGGTCGCACATGGACCATATTTATTTCGCGCATCTAACCATTTTGAGAACAACCTGTTTCTGATCCAAGACATAAAAACGCTAGAATCAGTGCAGCGTAGCTTCACCAAGTGGTTTGTGGGATTAAGACATCTATCTTACGAAAGGCGTCTGGAAGCCTTATAACTCTACTTATTGAGCAAGCGTAGGCAGCGTGGAGACATGATCAAAGCGTAAAAAATCCTGAGAGCGTTTATGGACGTACCAGATGGAGCGCTGCTCGAGCTCAGTGAAACAACGAACATGAAAGGGCACGCTGTGAAATTGGTTACCTGAGAGTGTCCTCGTTCGCAACGAGAGTTGTGAATGATTGAAATAGACTGCTAGATGAAGTCCTTTCTGGGACAACTCGACAGCAGACTTAAAACACAGACTAGGCATGGTATGGAACAGGGTGTTCGAGCGGAGGCCGGGACTGAGTTGAACAATTTGGATACAGCTGACTTGGGACCGCTATTTATTTATTGCTAAACATCCACCATCCACGTCTTTCTCTCCTCTCTATTCATTCTCCCTTGAACCTCTGTGAGAGATCCAGGCTTATTCCTAACTTAATCTCTACGTTCTTCCACGAAAAAACTGATTGGTTACTCTTCGACTCTGAACTACATGGAACGTTGCATTCTTCTACGATTGGACACTTTATGGCTCAGGCACATTTGTCTTAACTTATCCTTTTTGTCTAAGCTCCTTCATTGCCGAATATCCTCTTCCAATAAAAGCCCTACGTATTCCCTATTCTTACCTTATCCGCTACGTCATAAGAACCATACACTTACGATCCCTCCCGTGAAAACAGCAGTAAGGTCAAATTTCTTTATTATAAAGTATTCCGAATTGTGGAACAAACTCCCTATTGAATTCCGAAAATGCCGCTCTATTGTAATTTTTGCAAAGCACTGAAGGCAGACTTCACCGTTAGCTTCATGTTGCGGTTGAACCAATGTAACACCCCTGTATACCGGGTATACGAAGAATGCATTGATCTCTGAACTTTGTTCACATTTATTTCATCTCGTCAAATACACAGTACACTTCGAGAGTCTCAAAGCTCGGGTAGTGGAAACGACCTTCTTCATTGAATCCTTATGATAGGTTTTGTCACCTATTCAACACAAGACATTCATCCTCAACATTACTTTCCAATGTTCAATTGTCAACCCATTTTCATTCAGTACACTGGTTGAGCTTCAAAGCTTGACCCGTGGAACGCAAACTTTTCAGCTGGAAACCTACACCAGGTTTGTCAGCCATAATCTCTAGAGTTCTCGGTCCGTCCTTGCATGTCCACCCGTCTGATCCATTTCTTCTCAGTGGCTAATGCCGATCAGACAGCAATGTTTACGTTTCAAGCCATTTCTACTCAGTACACTAGTCGGGCTGCAAAGCTTGATCATTGGAACGCAAGCGACCAGGTGTAAACCATCATTATGTGTTCGCCTATATTTCCCACCGTATTTGGTCCGTTCTCCCATGTCCCTCCGTCCGATCCATCTCAACTAGGTGACACAAATGAGCAGGGGGCAGTTTACACTTACCAATTTATCTCGTGATTTGTGTTATCGGTCCTCAGTTATGAAAGATATATATCAAAATGTATATACTTTCGGGCCTTTACTCTTTCCGCATATTCTCATGTAACATGCAGTGTTCTCCCTCATTCCCTCTCAGCTGGGTATTACCCCAGACTGCTGAGTTTCATCATCTCGTTTCAGATACCTGCCGAAAGCTTGGGGTCTACACCCACAATAGACAATTGGGCTGGGTCAAGGGTTGTTGGGTGCAGCTGTCTCCTACGCTTTGACTACATGCGTTTGCATTCCGGAACAGGTTGAGGAACACACCCTCTGCCTCATATACATGGTGTTTCAAGGTTGGGTTTGTAGAATGTATTCAAAGTGACCTAAGCCTAAATGATATAAGTAATACAAACCAAACAATCCGTTAACGGTGAAGCCTCGAAGCCCATTGTTCAGTGTCCACAGAAGCATTTCCAACTGTATCAACCGTTTATTCATAAGCCATGTGGCGTGTCTTCTTTGAATCACTCTGCCCTTCCCCAGCTTGAATGCAGCGCTTCTTCCAAAATCATGAACATTTCATCTTCACTATAAACCTGCTCTTCGAACTCGTTTCCGCTCACGTTCCCTTGAATGAATATTCCAACTTCCAATTTTGTGTCTTGCCAATTGTTTTTCATAAGATAAACGATTACATTGGTTTGCTCTACATATCTGATCACCCCCAAGTGCTCAATCATATGACCTTGTCCGCTTTGTGTTTTATTTTTACCCTATTGCACATTTACGATACCTTTCTTACCCGTTTGGAAATTACGTTCTTAGACTTTGTACTATTATTTTTGTCTCTACTGTCTAGAAATGACAGTGGAGTGTTGTACATTTGATCATGCACACAAGCATACTTCACGGGCTTCGTGAAATATACCATTAAAATTATTATTATTATAAATTGGCACGCCCTGCTACGTCCTGGGACCTGACCTCACCTGACATGCGAACCGACCTGACCTGGCCTTGTGTCTTGAGTCTTGAAGTACTACTCGGGTTCGAGGATCGCACCCGATAGTCCGGGTCTGTATTTGTCTTCTTTTCTGCAGTTCAGTATACGAGTTGAAAAAGATGTTGATAAAAATGATAGTTGGCTCCAATATGGTGCCGCTTGGTTATTGGTGCACGCATCAGGGAATATTTAGACGAGGAAGAAGAAGATGGGAAGAGGAGGTTACGGCCGCCATTTCTAAACTGTCTCACACGCGTATCGTTCAACCGAACAACTTTGTGGTCCCGAAATTTGTGCGTTTCTTTATCGCAAACCCAACGAATAATAATATTATTATTAATAAGTGTATATTTCACGGAGCCCCGTGAGGCATGCATAGGCATGATCAAATGACATAGGCATGATCAAATGGACTCAAATGGATCAAATGGAATAACCGAAATGTCCGATGATAATAGAACACAACGAACACCGATCAATGGTGGAATCACGTTTAATGCGGTACCTGAAAGTGCACAATGATGCAATAAATTTCGTATGCATAGTTGACCGTGATCCTCAGTAGGCGGACTGTACAATGATAAATGAACAAGTGGAGTGTTATTGCTTAACCGAGCGGAATCAAACGACAATCGAAACTGTTATGTTTTACAGGAATAACAATAAATGGTACAGCTGAACAAAGGTCAGATTAAAGAAGAGAAGAGAACACGCCACTCACAAAACCTATCTGGCATCAAATGTTGTTTTCATCATCCATGGTGCTTCATCCGCCGTAACAGAGGTAACACGGACATGCAGGATAAAGTGTTGGTGTCCTTCAGAAGATGGAGGTCAATTAAATCTGGGGAGGGTAAACCCTAGGTGTGAGTCCAGCAGGGTTTTTAATACCCTTTTGGAGGAGGAGTTCACAATCTCTAGTGGAAGTTGATTGCATTCTGAGATGACACTGTACGTGAAGACCTTGGAGAGAATGAAGTTTTTGAGACGGTGTGTGGAGAGTTTTCTCGGGTGTCCCCGTAAATGCTCCAGGCTGGCGTGCGTGAAGAAACGGTCAACTTGGACTGATGAGAGGAGGTTATACAGAAGAACAAATCCCCTCTGATACGTCATATATCCAGGGAATATGGATCCAGACCATTCAGTTGGATAAGATAATGGTTTTCTGACAAGCCACGTATTAATTTTCGCGGCTCTTCGCTGCACACGTTCTAGAGAGTCGCGGTCGCGAGTGAGGCCAGAATGTACAATTTGGCTGCCTTATTCTAAAAGCGAGCGTACGTATGTTCCATAGAACATAGGGACGTCCTCTCTAGTTATACGCCGGATAAACCGTTAATAAGGTTTAAGTTACAGAAAGCGGTTTAACTGGCTTTCTGATTGTAGGAGGAAAACGAGATTCAGTCAGAAACCAGGAATTTTGTGGGGATCCACCATTTTAATTCGGGTTGAAGGTGCCCTTAGAAGGGTTGACCAGGAGCGTTACCAAAAGATATGCTTGCACATTTTCTGTCATTGATTGCTAAGCTCAAGTCGACTGACTAATTTTTGATTTTGTGAATCGCCGGCTGCACTTTGGATGCGTCTGTGTCTCAGGTAGTGATATCATCCGCGTACATGGCAATCTCTATAGGGAAACGGTTGGGGAGATCATTAATATAAATCAGAAATAGGGTAGACTCAGCACGGAGCCCTGTTGGACTCCTATGCAAACTGGCGAGAGCGAAAGGGCGGTTAGTTGCGCACAGCCAAATATGATTCTAGATGCCCAAGAGCGCACTTTAGGCAAAAATTGGCTTACTGTTGACCATGCCTTTGTCCTCTCGTTTGAAGCAATCCGGAAGCCATTCACTAAAAGAGGATTACTATCGTATCTTGCTTCTCTGTATGACCTTCTGGGTCTCGTTACTCCAATACTTCTGACAGACAGAGTATTGTTACAAGCACTTCATCGCAAAACGCTTGTATGGGATGAACTAGTAGGTGAGAATGACCGGCGCACTTGGGAATCTTGGGTTAGTGAAGTCGACAAATTGAAGGAACTAAAGGTGCCTAGGTGTATGAGAAGTGAAAACCAAAGAGCCCGTGAGTCAGTGCAAATGCACATATTCAGTGACGCGTCTGAATCAGGTAACGGGGCCGCAGCCTACTTGAGGGACATAATAAATGGTAATGTTGTACGTAGCCTCCTTATGGCTAAATTTCGCGTGGCTTCACATAAGACAGTTACCATATCCAGACTAGAGCTGGCGGCTGCCGTTGTAGCGATTAAGTTATGTGATACCATAAGCCATTATATAAACAACAGGTTAGCTCGTTATAGCACATTTATGGCCAACCCATTGACTATAATACATGAAAGCCCAACATTTCAGCAATGGTATCACGTAAAGGGAACAATTAATCGTTCAGACTACGGCACTCTCGGTCTGAAGGCGGACGACTAGAAGTGGCAAAGTTGGCTCCGGGGGCTGCCATTCTTGAGAAGCTTAGAAGAGATTCCTCCATTCAAATTGATCTCCACTGCAGAAATCGAAGGGAAGATTGAGCTTAAGCGCATTGTAACTATCAACCAAAAAACCGTCATAATGAGCGCCAATTTACTTTCTTGTTATTCGCTGTTACGCGCAACAGCTTGGTTGAAGCGCCTTACATAATATATCAGCATAATGTTTGGA
>UZAN01051945.1:2040-14538 GCA_900618425.1 Echinostoma caproni | reverse complement strand
TAATGGTCAGGTCAGGTCAGGTGGCACAGGACAGTGAAGGCTTTCGCCAACCAAGCGTCCAGATTCTTTCTCCAGCCGGAACCACGTTCTTCCGGAGCTTTGACTTCTTGTCGACTGTTTGACCACAGCCGATTTCTTCGTTTGGAACAGCCCCCTTTCGGGGTCCGTATCTGAAATGGGAGGTTATTCGAGAATAGGCAGCATGGAACAGCTACGCTCAATAGTATGTACTCTACCAAATCTCGGGATAGAGGCTGATCCAGACCCCATCTAAATGCCTTTTGAATTNTTGACTGTCCTACAGTCTAGTAGTGAAGATGGTAGTTGGTTCCACTCATCTATCACTCTACGTGTGAAGAAGTTGTGTCTAAGGTTGAGTCGGCTTCTGGGCTTCATCAACTTCAGAAGATGCCCCTTGTTGACTCGAGCGGTGCTCGGGTAAACAGGCCGTCCGCCTCTAGCCCAATCAGCCCCTTCATTATTTTGAATGTCTCAACAACGTCGCCTCTCAGGCGTCTCCTCTCCATGGAGAAAAGCCCTAGGGATTCTAACCTCTCCCTATGTGACTTGCCCCTCATCCCTGCGATCATCCTAGTAGCCAACCATTGAACCCTCTCAATAACAATGATATCCTTCTTGAAGTAATGCGCCCAAGTCTGCACGCAGTATTCTAACTGCGGTCTAACAATGACCTTATATAGAGGTAGGAAAACCTCAGCCTGCCTTGAAGACAATGCCACCGTAAGCTAAAACAATTGGCCCTTCGCTTTTTGTGCGGCGACTAGGCATTGATCACTAGGCTTCAAATCCTCGCGGACCAAAAGTCCAAGATTAAGCATTGTCTACGCGAGCGAAGACCATCAGTTCAGTAGTCGTAGCCACGCAAACCGGAAGCCCTACGGTATTTAGAACGTGACAATTGGTGGCGTTTAGCTCCAAGTCCCACTTTTGTGTCCACCGGACCACCTTAGCCAGATCACCCTCCAGTTGATCTACAGGTCCTGTGTTCAATAGTTTGTCGTCGTCCGCAAAGATGAAGGCAGGAACCGCTAGCTCCTGGACCAAGTCATTCACAAACAACAGAAAGAGCATCGGGTCCAGCACTGAACCCTAAAGCACTCCGCTGGATACGCTGCCAACGCTAGACAGAGCTTCTCCCACCCGAACTCTATATGTCCGGTTGGTGAGGATAGCTTCTATCCATCTAACTAGAGCTGTTTGAAGATCAAAACCCCTGAGTTTTATTAGCGGGACACGGTGATTTGCGGAGTCGAAAGCTTTCCTGAAGTCCAGGTAGCACACTCCGACTTTCTGGCTTCCATCTAACCTTCTTGTAACTTCGTCTAAGAAGCAAAGAAGGTTGCTCAGACACAACCTCTTTTTGAGAAAGCCGTGATGGGCAGGGCTAATCAACCTACGTCGAGTGACGTGCTTACATAGAGCATTCCTAACGATGGTTTTTAAGCCGTTACACAGCACGCTGGTCAGACTTACGGGTCTGTAGTTACCAGGTTGCTTCCTGTCTCCGCTCTTGTGGATGGCTACCACTGTGGCATTTGCCTAGTCTCTAGGTGCTCTCCCAGCCCTTGGGGACTCCTGGTACAGTGCTTTTATCGCAGGGACTAGAACGGGAGCTAGTGGTTTGGTGATGGCCGGATGTAGCCCGTCGCTGCCAGCGGACTTGTTTACATTCAAGCCCTCCATGACATCGAGAACACTACTAACTGAAACTTCCACATCACCCATTGGAGTGGTGTCTAAAAACTCTCGAGGGACCGCACGCCAATCGTCTATTTGATAGACGGTTTCGAAATACCTCCTGACCGTCTCACATTTTTCGTATTCTGAGACAGACAGCCCACCTTCGGGGTTCTCCAGAGTGCCTACCGATTGCCTTAGTGCAGTCTTCGATTGCACATAGCCGTAGTACCTCTTGGGTTCCTGGCGCGCTCTCTTGGCGATTTTTATCTCGAAGGTCATTCTCGCCCGTTTTACTAACTTGTTTGCATAGTTTCTCGCCTTCTTATATTGAAGCCATCGTTCATGCCCTCCTGAGGGAACAAATGCATTCCAGCTACGAGTCCTTTCCCCTATGACGTGTTGGATGGCCGGCTTCCACCACTGTGGTTTGTTGGTATCTCCTCGAGGCTGCAAGGGGGCATGCCTCTCCGTCAGCTCTAATAACTGGTCGCGGATTGCTGGAAGGTTATCTATTACCCTAGGGATCCTGTACCTGCTTTGCAAGAACTGTACCAGGATACGCGTTCTATCGCCTTCACTCAATGCTAATTCTCCGGTCGACCTTTCTAGAGTACCAACCGTTTCCCGAGTGATTCGTTTAGATTTGGCATATGCGTAGAAACACTTACAATTTTGCTTGATATTTTGCGCCAAGTTTCTCTCCAATCGGTATTTAGCCTGCCTTTGCACTTTTCGCGGATGGTTCTACGCTTGTTTGTAACCATTTCACGACTGATGGGTGCCATACAGCTTATATACCTCCCACTATCTCCTACAAATGGTTATAGCCATATATGTATTTGCCTTCCATCAAAGAGGACGTTGCTTCTTTCTTGATGGAACCAAAGGCGTGAACCTGTCCGTGAGTAGGAAAAGTCCTGCATTGATATGGCTTCATCTGGTTCCCAGAGATGCATAGGCTGGGTTGGGTACCCAATTTATATTCTGCGCTGCTCTGGCCAGTTCGTCCCGCTTGATTTTCTCATATCGTCTCCCTAGTTTGGCCGCCGGTTTGCTGTGTTTGCTTTCTAGCTTTAGTCGAAGGACTAAATGATCACTTTTCCCTGAGGGCTGCTCCAGGTCTACTGTCCTTATGTCTGCACGGGTTCTCGTGATCACTAGATCCATTATGGACGGCCTTTTATTTGCCCTAAATCGGTTGGCTTCTCGCGAGTGGTGTGGAAGTGTGTGCTGATATAGCCACTCTAGAAGCAGTCCACCTCCGGTAGCGGCCATTGCCCTGTGTTTATTCCAGTTGATCTCTGGCATGTTGAAGTCCCTTACTAACAACACCTATCTGGACATGGTAGGGAATAATTGTAGCTGAGCACTCAATGCTTGATCTTCTGTTGCATTCGCCTGTGGAGCCTGGTAGACACACATGACGGCTAATGCGTTTCTGTATATTTTATTTACACAACTGATGGCTTGTATATTGGGATTCGCTAGGGCTTCTGCTGCATCCTACTGCGTGTAATCTGAATTTTATCATTATCAGAACTCCTCCTCGCTTCCCATCCATCCTATTTTATCTATAAATTGCGTAGTCATCTATCTCCGGGGTTTTGTGGTTCTTCCGCATTCATGATTCAGTTATGGCCATGATGTCTACACTTGGGACGCACCGTCGCATCTCTCCCCACTTATCCCGTAGGCTGCAAGCATTGGTGTACCACCGTGTGACTGCGTCTCCTTGAGCATACATGATGAATCGGGAACTTATTTCCGGAGGATCCATGAGCGTAATTCCCGCGGCGTTACCCCGTGTTTTGGAGGGTTTACGACTGTGGTTGTGGTTTTTTCTACTTCCTAAGCCATTCCGCTTTTCTCGCTGGATATAACTTTGACCGTCATTCTAAAAGCCTCCTCTACCACAGAGCTACATCTTTCACCTTTGGAGTACTCAATCTCCGTTGCAATTTGAAGGCTGGGGATTTTGCAGCTATTGGAGATTTCACTACTATTGTCGCCCATGTTAATGGTTCCTCACAGCACATTGTGGCTTCCTTCTCCGCACCACTAGCTGCGACTGAGTTCCTTAGTTGCTGTATTCCGTCCTGTTTTCGTGGAGGGTGAGGCTTTACCTTGCGGACAGCGGCGTTGATCTCTTTAGACCTCCATTGTAGGCCCTTTCCTACATGTGGTTTTGCAAGTACATTCTTTGGTACTCTTGTTGTGAATTTATTCGAAGGCTCTCCAGTCCTGGATACGCAAATTACTACGTCTTTGGTGTGACGGGCGCCTACATTGTGCCTTCTTCTAACTGGGTGTATCACCCTGTTAGGTCTATTTGTAACGACTTTACGCGCCCCTGGGAAAGATCATCTGTCCTTTGAGACCTTGATAAGTGTAGATATCTCAGGTTTGTGTTTGGAAACGCCACTAAGAGAGGCCTCGGATTACCTGTTCTTTAATCTATCCACAGGCCAATTCTATGACACTTAGTATATGGGGTGTTCGGGGGCAACATTACTAACTAACAACTATTTTGCACACGGCGATGTTCTGTTTATCGCGTTTATAACTGGCTCCGCGCAACTATGCAGGAGTGAGTTCTTATTCTTTCTTAATGAAACTTCGCTACTATTTTCCGGCAACTTAATTTCTCTCTTCAACTGATCGATTTGTTGTAACATTTCCCGGTATCTAAGCTGAACTTCCGGTTTAACCACAGTCTTCTTAGCCTTCAAAGACCACATGGTCTGTGGTTCAACCTACTTGTTTCGGTTTCCTACTTCTCTTATCTTTGTAATTTTATTTGGGGATGACGCAGAAGTAAACCCTTCCGGTTTCCCTTTGTTTTCTTAATTCCAGGAGCCATTGATGCCCTCAGAATTCTCCTGAGCTCCTCGGCTAGTGTTGCGCAGTGGTTACAAACACACTTAAATAAATTGCGCTTCAGACATGAACCGAAGACAGAAAACAGACTAGACGAAGTCTAGGTGCGAAAAGAAGGGATAGAGACACATTTTATTGTATCAAGTGAAAAGCAATGGACAACCATGTTGATCCCTAACAGAGGGTTTGTGGGACGGCTGCCAGTGGTTTCTAGGTTTCAGGTTCCGCAGAGCGTCATGATTACTGCCGACCGCTGATGTTCACGTCAGTTCACTTAAGTTCAGTTATCACGGGACGAATTGTGGCTCTTACCAATCGCGCGTTCAGTTCCTTGTGTTATCGGCGGATTTTTTGGCTTCCAACACTTAAAGTCAGTACTGTTTTCTGAAAGGCAGAATGCATTATCAGATCCCTTGCAATTCAGCGGATCTCTGGCAGAATCAAAATCCTTTGAGTCCTCGATAGGAACTCCTGCGTTGTAGCAAGTGGTTTCATTACTTCTGTGGGTTCCTCTTGGGGTGAGCGATAGACCAGTAGCACTCCTAACCGTCATCTTCCTAAGAGGATACTACACGCCTTGGCTTGAATATTAAGTGTCGCAGGTTTTACTGGTGAGTCCAATTGAGTGTACGCGGCTTTGACCAGCGGTAATAATCCTCCGTCGTGTCTGCCGTCCACTCTATCTTGCTTACAAGTCGAATAGTCTCCGGGGTTTTACTACATCCTGTTCTTCTCGCACCAAAGTTCCGATGAGGGCTTTTATCACCGACTTTTGGGTGAGCGTTTATATAACGTTTTGAGGTCACAAACAAAACGGATAGTGAAAGTGGATATTTTACTGTATATAGTATAAAATATGTATTGATATTTTACAACTAGCTGAGTGAAAAATACTTTCGATCACATGCACTTTGAAAATTCAAACCAAGCGCTAACTAAACGCAAGGTCAGGTTATGTCTGGAACAATCAAGTGCAACGGGTTAGTCACAGGCAAGCAGGAAACATACACAGCGGCTATGCAACGGCTCGATCTAGTGGAACGCGTAGTTGAAGGGTGACCAGCGTATATTGTCACAGAAGCAAGCACTGATGTACAGAACTGGAAATGGAAGTCAAAGAGGGAGACAGTCCAGGATATTTGTACGCCAGGGGAAGTCAAGGTAATTATGGGGGATCCGTAGTTCGTTCATCGACCTCAATAGTTGGCTGGTCGGGGTTACAGGCCAGGATATACGAAATGTAGAGAAAAAAAGAAATCTACTTAGGGTCGTTACACAGGCCCCTCTTCTGGAATGGCTGTCCCTAGCTTTTATGTCGTTATTTCTACCTCTTGGGCGACCGGAAGATCTTCTGGCGTAGGTAGGAGAGGTAGGTAGGAGACGACGGAAACCACCGGTTTCAGTGAGTTGAAGTGCACGATGAAGCTTTCACGTTCTAGGTCCGTCCCAGCCTTGGTCACACGGCGCGTGCTTGCGCTCAATACTTCGACTGCGACAAACAGTCCGGTTCATTCGTGCTTAAACTTTGTGGGCATCCCCGGAACTGTTGTTTACCTTTTCACCCTTATTTCTTCACCTGGCTGTAGCGGTGCACAATACGTCTTTTTGTCATAGTACTCCTTTTGGTGACATTGTGCCATTTGCATGTGTGAACGCACCAAGTGATTACCTTTGATCAGTGTTCTCCTCAGGTTCACCACGTATTCAGTCGAAGTTAGCGGTGTTTCGGCGGCATTCGGTGCGGTCAAGTCGATTTTATTCTTATCTTTCGACCGAAAATCATGAAATACGGTGTTTGATTCGTGGACGACTCCAAGGTGACCCCGTAAGCTAACAGACAGAAGGGTAGGTCGGCGTCTCAATGGCGGGTGCTCTTGCGGNAGATGAATATTTTTGATAGTCCTTTCAGAGTGCGGTTGTTTCGCTCGCCTAGCCCGTTTCCTTATGGATGGTAGGGCGTTGTATAGGTCTTTTTACTTCCTAGGGCTTGACAGAGATCGACTTTCGATAAACCATCAAAATCAGTTTCTTTATTTGTGTGCAAGTATGGAGGCGCACCCCACTGTGCTATCCAAGTGTTGCAGATTGTTTCAGCTACCATGGCTGCATCGGCCTTGTCAATTGCTTCCGCTTCCGACCACTCTGTAAAGTAGTCTACCATGACTACTATGTACCGATTACACTTAAGTGACTCAGGGAGGGGTCCCATTATGTCAACCCCCAGTCTTTCGTTGGAAAAACCCGCCGTCATAGGGGCTAATGGTGCTCGGTTAGTGGCCCTCGGACGTTTGAACTGCAAGCATAGTTGGCAGTTATTACAAACCTTAGCCACGCCCCGAAGTTCATGTGGCCACCAGAAGCGTTGCCTTACCGCAGCAATCATCTTCCTTTGTCCCACGTGCCCCATATCTTGATGTATTTCCGTGATTAACGTTATCACCACCGACTGTGACACGACTATTCTCCGGTTGCATGCAAGACCATGTTGGAACTATAGAATAAATAGCAGTAAAAGCTGTTTCCATAAGCTCCATAAGCACATGATTTCCCAACTACTGCCCTTCATCTCTTGTCGAGCGAGCTTTTGACCGCTTTCCCTTAAGCGTTGGTAAATCAACCCCAGCTCAGGATCTCCGGCTTCCCGTTGCTTCCAAGGATCGGATGGTGCCTCGCGCCGTACGTGCACCACAGCACGTCATAAAATCGCCATGTTGTCGACAGGGTCTCCTAGATAAAGCATAGGCGTTGCGATGGCTAGTCCCAGCTCGGTGGACGCACCTGAAATTGTACTCCTGCATACAATATCTACAATACCCGTGAGCATAGTGTCCATGACCTGTTGAAAAATCACGAGAGCGGTCTTTACGTTGAATGGAAGTCGCTGGTAATGGAACAGACCACGGTGGGTGTTGATCTTCAACAGTTCCCGTGAGTCCTTGTCAACTTCTAATTGCAAGTAAGCGTCTGCTATGTCCAGCTGGGCGAAACGGGTGCTGCCGTTTAACTTTGCGAACAATTCGTCGGTCAGTGGTAGAGGGTACTGGTGTGCATCCGGGGCATCATTCAGGCCTGTTGAAAAATCGGCACAAATTCCAATGGTACCGTTAGCCTTCTTGACCACGACGATGGGTTTGGCCAAGGATGAGTAGTTGAGTGGTTTGATCAAACCTGCGAGTTAGAGTCGGTCGAGTCCTTGGTCGACTGCTGTTAATGACACTTATGTCACTGGGCCCTTGGGTTTAAAAGCAGACGTTGCATCCGGACGGAGGCATAGATGAGATTGGGTCTTAGTGCAACACGCCAAACCATCTTGGAACACTGACGAAAACGTCTCCTTGAGGGTTGCAGTCAGACTTGCAGACAAGTTTTCGGTAGATGACTCACTTACTGTGTGTATAGACACTTGTTAACAGAGACCGTTCAGAGGCAAATCCCGGAGACGGAACTTTCAATCCAGTCGAGACCCATCAAATTCAAACAGAGTCTGTTGGTAAGGTAACAGGTACCTTGAATCTGAATGCCGTTAAACGAATTGTCTCACCCAAGCTCACCAATGAGACGTAGTTGTCCGCTAGATACGTTCAATGCTTTCCTGTTGGTCAGGTTGAATGGAAGTCACCCGAGCGCGTTCCAAGTTGGTTTGATAACAAAGTTATCTCAGAATCTGTGTCTCTTTAATGGCTCACTGGCTCACAATTGATGAGGACAGTGAGATGTTTGCACCTTTTTCAATTTTGGGTTCGACAGCAGACACGATCGCACCCTCATTACAGGCCGAAGAAACCCTGCAACCTCGACGACACGCGCACGGCAACAAAGCGCTTCCAAATCAACCCGAGCTAAAGGTCGCACAACAAGTCGTCGAGCTCAGAAGGAGGGAAGAGTGAGCACGGAGCTCAAACACATGGGACAATTAAACGCAGAAATCAAAGCCTAAGACCTTTCCGAGCTTAGCGATTCCATTTTGTTTAGAGAAAGCAAGCGAAGCATCGTAACAAAGCAGTCTTGCTCATTAGAAAGGGTAAGAAACTCTACAAAGTGAAACTAGCCAGTCGAGCCGAGGAGCTAAAACGCTAATACAGCTACACTCAACGTATCAACGTAATCGATCACCACAAAAAAATGTAGATGCCTTCTGCACATACTTCAGTAGTGCGCATAAAGTAGATCGCAGCGACCTGGCACTACCGGATCTCGCCCTCCAAATCAAAGAAGTAGAGAATACTTATGTGTCATTACAAGCAGTTCATCGGATATTAGCTGAGCTGAACGTAAGTAAGTCTCCAGGGCCCGAGTGAATCCACCCGACAATAGTAAAGCCGATAACGGATATAGTAGCAAGACCATTGAGGGACTTATACGAAGCCAGCCTAAATCAGTGCAAGCTACCGAGGGACTGAATAACAGCTGCACTTTTTGCCATGCACAAGGGACGGGCACAATTGCACATTAAAAATTACAGGCCGGTGAGCCTGACGAGTATATTTTGCAAGTGCCTAGAAAGGATAGCTAGAAGGAACATTGTACAGCATTTACCCCGAAACGCGCTGCCTAGTGATCAACAGCACAGGTTTACCGGAGATGGATCATGATTATCTAACTTCCTGTGTTTTTTAGATGGGGTAACCTCGAGGTCAAATAAGGGCAAATCTGTGGAATTCAGTTATTTAAACCTTTGCAAAGATTTGATTCCATCAACCACAGGTGGCTGTTAGCTAAGCTAAAACACCAGGGGATAGGTGGGAAGACACATGCTGGATCAGAGAATTCTTGACTGGTCACACGTTTTATGTGAGGATTGGAGACAAAGTTTCAGCCAAAACCATACCCACTAGCGGAGTACCACAGGACTCAAGCTTGGTGCCTTACTGCTGCTCATTTTTGCGGACGAGTTGGCTGCCAGCCTACGTTCACCATGCTTCATCTATGCAGATAGTGTCATGATATTGGGATCAACTGGTTGGCAGCAAATACAAGATGACCCGCGCTGAGCAGAGGAATAGACAACGGTATGGGACTTCCCGCGAAAATGCGGATAAAAGTAATTTATTTTCCCTTGCCGATGAACAATTGTCAATCCAAATAGGTGAAGGAGATTTCACCAAAGAGATTGTGCAACCAGCAGAGACTGAAGAATATCGGTGGAGGTAAATTTCCGCTAGGAGAAACAGTGTGTACTGGCTACGCCGAGGGCGAGGAGAGAGCTGTTCAGGCACAAGTCGCCGCCATCGTATAGGAAACCCAGCGTATTTATCCTCTTTATAAAGCCATAGTCAGGCCGCACTTGCAGTACTGCGTGCAGGCTTAGGCACCCTTGTTCAAAAAGGATGCAGCCGGTTTAGAGAAAGTTCAAAGACTAGCCACCCGAATGATTGAAGGCCAAAAGGGTAAGTCATACCAAGACAGGCTAAAAGACTTAGGACTCTTCTTGCTGGAAAGGAGAAAACTAAGAGAGACTTAACTGAGACCTTTAAGATTGTGAATGGACTCTTGGAAGTAAGGAAAGAGAGCATGTTCCAGGAGGCTACCGACCAAGGAACTAGAGTTAAGGATACAAAATTCAACGGTGAAACCTGGTTGTTATTTCCAGCTTCTCCTGTAAAAGAGTAGTGAACAGTTGGGACCGGTTGCCACCGGAATTAGTAAATTGAGGGAGTGTGACTGCATTTACGCTCGCTTTTAATGAGCGTTGACGTTAGCTCTTTTCAAAATAGCATCTCTGATGTAATATGGAATGCCTTCATGTCCCACGTCCCATGATCGCCAATGAGGTGAAGGGAGATGAGCTTTTTCCTCTCCTTATCAACAAGGACGCCGTACTGAAGGCAATTCGCTGTGGTGGATGCAAACCTTGTGAGCATACTGCCGGAAGAAATATGGACGCTCGATTGACCGTAACCATTATCAGCCCCGTGTAACCTGACCTGACCCGACGTGGAACCTTGATCTTAAACGATCGTTTTTTTGGAAATGAATTATATATGTATCCGCAGAGATCTGCAATGGGAATAGCAGCACCGCGAACGTGGAAGTGCCGAGAAAAAATACACCGGAGCAGAGGCTCCATCTGTCTTTTGAGAAATGAACAGGAAAGGAAAGCTAAGGAACACAGCCATATGCATGACTGTGAACAACGGAAATACATACTAGAGAAATCTAGGCTATGTAACGTAGCTGCCGAGAGAATCGTGAGGGATCCAAGACCCTCGCACCTCAGCAGTTTATCTTCACCCCGGCTCATGACGATCGTTCTATTCGACGAGGAAATGAAGCGTCAACTCATTAAGCAACGAAGAACCTTGAAGCACTCACTACCACCAGAATTGAAGTGCCATGCGTGCCAGCCAAGGGCGAACCGCGTTGCCATTAGGACTGCTTCTAGTGCAACCAATGAAGTACCGCTCCTTTGGTTATCACCAATTCAAGATTCAGGGAAAGATACTAGGCCTAGCTTCAGCATAGAAGATAAACAAAAAGCGATTAGAAGCCGTACATAGCTAGGTTGCGACGCTCCGAGAACAGAGATGTCACACAGAGCGCATCCGTCTTTACTTTAAGACAGAGTGGATCGCTTGTGTCTACATAAACTCATGAAGCCTAATCAATAAGATCCCGGAACTGAAGTTACTGACTGAACGTAGCCGCGTGGAACTCAGCAATAACAGAGACCTGGTTGCACTTAGACATACTGGACTCCGAATTTGCAATTCCCGGAATGCAGAAAGTATAGGTCAGAAAGTGAAGGCGGGGAGTCATACTTTATGTGGCTTACTGTCTTCAATCCAAACTAGTGGCTGACCCAACCCTGAATGTTTGTGGGTCTCCATCAAAACCGAGGGTCCAAAAGCAAACTTAGCGGGTGTAGTGTACCGACCTCCAAGCGCTAGTGCAACCGAGGATAATCGGACATAAGCTTGCTTAGGAAAGTCCATCGAGCTTGGCTACAACAACAGATTATTCATAAGAGAATTCAACCTCCACTCGATTGACTTCGCGAGTCACACAGTCCAGGGCTCTGTGTAATGCACGCAGATCCGCTTCTTAGAGTTGTATTTTGAACTTGGTCTGGAGGAGCACGTAAAAGGTTTTACCAAGTGAAATCCCGATGGCACACCATCGAGACTGAATTATAACAATAACAATAACCACGTATTGTCCAACGACCCTTACTTGGTTGACAACGTACTCGTGCATGACCCTTTCGGAAAGGGCGATCATGGTGCCATGGGTTTCAAATACAAATCTGTGAAAATGTCAAGACATTCCAGAATGCTCTACATGCATATCTCCAAGGTCAGATCAGTAACTGCAGGCATAGCAACTAGAACAGACGGTAACGGCGAAACTTCCTGCAACACCGAGGCAGCCGAAGCAGCACTGATCATACACTTCGAGATGACGTTTGGAAGCATACCGTAACCCAATCACAAGTAGACCCAGAGTGATAGCAACCACATCAAAAGACTTTTGTTCATCAACTTCGAAACAGCCGCCATCGAAAAGAAACTGCAGAAGTTACGCCTTAAGACCTCCCCGTGTTCATACAATATACTGGCTATTCTGCTGAAGATCTGCGCCCAAACACTAAGCGCTTTACTGTTCAGGCTGTTCTATACCTCCATGTACAACGGCAGGCTTGAGACTGACTGGAAAACAACCATCATTACTACCGTCTACAAGTCAGGATCTCGTACCCTCCCAGGTAACTATCGCCCAATATCACTCTTTCCCATACTCTCTTAAGTAATGAAAAGTATAACCGACAGTGAAATCAGCAGGTTCTTGAAATCAACTGATTTCTAAACCCCTCATCAGTACGGCTTTAGAAAGGGTTCTTCCTATTTAACGAACCTACTATCTGTCACCGACGACTCGACTAAAGCAGCCGATAGCGGTCGCAGCTTATTTGCAGTCTTCCTT
>UZAN01051938.1:0-18259 GCA_900618425.1 Echinostoma caproni | reverse complement strand
TGAGTCTGAAAAAGAAAGAAGAAAATTTGCTTGCTGGGTGGAGAAGAGTGAAAACAACTCCAAACTGTGATCCGACAAACATTAAAAACCCGTCATGTGGTATAATCGTGCACTAGAAATGTTAAAGCCTTTTTATTCCAAACTTAAACATATTTCATTCTAGGCTTCGTCATCAAGANCATCAAGACACAGTAGACCAAATAAAGACGGCCTGTTCACTGGGGATATTACAGATTTTCAAGCGGAGAAGACATATCGGGGAATTTTTTCGTGTTCGAAGCAAGTGAAGTGTTGCCTGCAGATTTGGGAAGCAATGTATTGCTATTTTGACCGAATGGGTTTCACAGCATTGCAAACCCGGCAATCAACCGAGGATTGAACTGAGAATCTCATAGGCAGAGGACAAGGGTACTACCCAATCGAACAACATGCAGCTGATCAGTATACTCCTGAGAGCCAATCAGGTAAATACAGCTGTTCTTCTTCTTGGCTTCTAGATTCACACTTTTTGTTCTTTGTACACGACTGGATTCACTATAAAATTGCACCAAATCCTCCAATACTCTCATGTAATGAATGATCACATATGGTAACCAAGACTACCGTCGATTAATATTATCCCGGAGTTAAAGATAGGAGGGTTATGTTTAAACAGCCAGAACATATTGGTGATTAGTAGACAGGGGCAAAACAAAATAATGCCACTCACAGAACCGAAGCGGTTAATGTGAATATGGTCAAGTTATCATCAAAGTTCACTTCTTCCACACAAGAAGTGTCAGTGGGGGTTCAAACTGTGTTAGTGCCAACGGTGACAATAATCCATAAAACTTGAAAATGACGATACATCAATAAGAAATTAGCATTTTAATGAATTAGCATGGCATAGGTTCATCAATTTGTTAAAAGCAAAGTAGAGAAATAGACTTGAATAAAATTTCGGATACAATGAACTTTAAACAAATCTCACTTTGGTGCTGCAATTGTGCTAACTCACAGAAGGAGCAAAACATGATAAAATTTGTTTTAAATGAACAGTTTTGATCATTGTAATTCGAAAATAGTTGACCTTTGTAGCGTGAAATGAAACGACAGACAAAACTCATATATTAGGCAAACCAGTCGAAATATTGGAATAAAACGCATGGGCATTTTTGATGTCTTCATTTTCAAAGGAGATGCAAAGTGACGATACGGTAGAGTGGATTTTCAGGTGTTCAGTGATAGCGACATCGCGTGTTACTCCTTCTCCAATTCTCATGAAACGATATTTAGTATTTTCTCTATCATATAGCTAGGTTTACAAACTGTGATGCGTATTCTTGTAGTCCTGTAACGTAATATGGTGGTAGGATGTATCCGAAAGTATAAATTCTGCCACTCAAAGCCAACCGCTCTGTGTAACGACAATCCGTAAGGTCCGCACTACTGTTTACATGCGTGTTGCATATGAGGTACCTGATGGGCATGGCACCGGTTAATTCTGATTCGTCGTATCGTTGCAGTTTTCGTTTTCGTTTGGTCTCCATTAAGAATCCCGATCCCACTGATGAATATGGGTCATATATAATGAATGTAGTAGTAGAAGTAATTGTAGTAGTAGTAGTAGTAGTAGTAGTAGTAGCAGTAGTAGTAGTAGTAGTACGAATTCGAAACACGAACCACGCAATGGGAATCACACAACACCAATCAAGGATTAGCTTTCACGAACTGGATTATGGAAGCACTGGACCGCAATGCCACGAGCTAGCAATATCCCACGTGAATGGGACGCGCGGAAAAGGCCACAGGACGGGCAATTCGTAGTTTGTTTATTGGAGGAAATGAAAGCGAATAAATAATATGTACAAAAGAAGATCATTGGTTATCTAGGCTTCCACCAATCGTATTGCAGTATTGCTTGCATAATTCTGCTTCCGTCTACGCTGTCTCGGATTGGCGGGCACGATCCACCAATGGTGTGTAGTCAGGAGTCGTGGCGCGCACGCATGTCATTGATGTCACCATTCAAATTCGACTGATCGCAGGTGTCCATAAACTGTAACGCGCCGCTCCAGGGTAGGCGTCATCACGTAGGCATGGATCACCACAATATGGCAAGCCAAACGGATCGACAGGCTGATCAAATCAGGTTAGAAGTAGCCGAGAACTTAACTATTATCGAATTAGTGAATGATACACGCATTCGTTTCGATCTACATGAGTAAATTAGGTCAGGTTACAAAAACAGATCACAATAGCATTCAATACTGACTACCCAACGTCCAAGGGAGTGGCTCAGTTCTCATATGGGTTGCATGGACCCTTGTACACATTGCAACTGCTAAATGGTTATTCAGTCTCAGTAATTCAAGACCAGACATGACGGTTGCTCTTCCATCTTGATTGCAATCAAGATGTTAGATCCACCCCACTTCTCCCCACCAGCACCCACCCGCATCAGTTCAACGACGAACCAGATCGAAGAAAGTGAGAACAAGGAAGAAAACACGATCAATAAGGAAGAAGATATATGAGCGAACGGGTACGAGCAGAAAATTGCCACTTTAAAAGCACTGAAAATGGGATGTTGGTTGATGATGAAACTTTTGCAAACAAAATGCCAAACATTGTGAACGTCAAAAAATATAATTTAGTTCGCCTGAGCTGCAACAACCGATTTGCATTAGGAAACACATTCCCTAGGTTATAGACTATCCTGTGCAGCTTTTCCCGAGAACTCATTTCCGACGCAGGTTGGTAGAATACTGTAGCCATAAACTCAATCGCCCTTTGAACCCAATTTGCGTGGGTAAGCTCATTGCTATCACAATCGTAGGAAATCTACTTAGCTCCTCCCCCTCCCTCATCCGTAGACAGAAACAGATGCTGGAATTGCTATGTGCTTCTCCAGGAACGGATAAAGAATATATGATTTAAATAGTTAATATTTTCAGAACTATTGAATCGCGATGGGCACCTGGTGAGGACGGAATATCTACGGAAAACTATGCAACACTTTCTGCTGTGATTTTAAACGCACCATACACTTCCCATACTTCGGTTTGAAAATTGAGATAAGCCCGGCGGACTGATCACACTGTTCTTGCCACAGTTGTTGTGTTCCATTACGTAACACGAAGAATGTTGCTCAGGGTTTTCTCTAGAAATCGTTATCTGCATCACTCAACAATGGTCCAAAAAAGGTTTTAGAGGTAACACCGTCTAAATCACAGCATTTGCTGCACAAAAACTTCACTCCAGAAACAATGTTTGGTTAAAAGGGTCAATCGAGTGAATCGGTTGACAGCTTAGCTCACAACGGGACCATGATCTTTCCTAACGATTGATCCAAGGCCGAATTTCCCATGTGCCACGAGAGCGCCAGATGAAGGTTTTCACATTTGGCGAATGTGCATTAGCGCAAAATGAAACCATCAGTTCGTTCTATATTACTGCGCTCCAGTGAAATTAAATTATGAAAAAAGTAGATAGTCAATGATCAGGAGCATTGCATTGCTGAGACATAAAAAACATTGTGGAGATGAGACAACAAAATCAACTTTTGAACAGAACAGCTATAAGCTACTGTTTGAATACTGTACGGCTTCACCTGCTTGTATAACAGAGACGTCCACATTAATTCGGGCATGATCTGTGTAAAAATGGTCATAACCTGACTAAAGCTGCATTGACACCGTCTTCCTGCCTAAAATGGATCTGCCGCCGCTAGTGAACCACTGAAAACGTGGTTGGAAACCGTACTCGAAGCTTCAGATCACCTTGAACTTTGATCCGTATACCGCACTCGTCGCTGTAAGACAGGCTTGATCGCAGTCAATGCAGAGTTTGCTGCCGACCACCAAACTCAGACAAGTACGCTTTGGGCTATTAATGAAGTCGACCTTGTATCTATTAGAACTTAACCGCCATAGAGTAAACAAACTTAATTACTACCGTTTTTACTACCGTCAAGATGGGTAATGTCATTGTGGTATTTGTTCTACACCAACCATTGAAGCAACTCGTGTACTCTTATGCATGCTTGAACTACTTTCTAAGGGAACTTTCCTCATTAATTTCCCGTTCATTCTTAGTGTTAAAATGCCATTCGACCCGTTTCCAATCAAAATAGGCAAACAAAGTCAAAATATCAAGTTATGAAGATGAACTGCAAATGTTCAGATCGAGTGCAAACGTTTCTGCATTGTTCTGTAACGCTTGGCAACCGCGCCAGGAAAAATTCATCGTTAGTGTTTGTATTTCACTGTACCTTTTTGGTTTATGACATTTTATTTGCTTCTTCCTGCTTCTTCTGATATTTTCACAAACATCAGTGCATATGTATTGCGAAACAAAGTGCGTTTCATATAATCATTTACTTCAGCTATTGACTGATGGTTATGTAGCTCGCTATTTCAATGTTTGATATCGCTTTTTTCGCTTCCAGTTCCGACAGGCAGATAAAAATCGCGCTCACGGAAAATGTATCCCGACAGGGTCGGAAGGACTACCCAGCTCTATTTGGTTACCTTCACACACAAAATCTCTATTGCATTGTTCAGTACATGGTTATACAGTGACAAAGCAGGTTCGTTTCTTTGGAAATTGTGGCCATGATCTTCACGACCATGTTTCCGTGACAAAGGTCACTACAATACAATTATCAAAATATTCCTACGGAGCACATTTTCAACAAAACAACAGAATACCGAATAAGCTCGTTTTCGGAGATTCGCATTCATTCCAACGACAGGTGTATTTTAATGAACAGAACCCGGGAATAGGAATTAAGCATCTGATTGGTGTAGACAAGGAGAAACAATAGGCATCTGGCATTTACGAATACTTATCTGGCGCGAGCAAAATTTTAATACTAAATGACAAAAAAATACTGAGATTGAAGAAATTGGATATAATCAGAATAATTCAATGCAACTCACCCTCCTCCTCTATCTCTTTTGCTTCAGCAACCATTTCTGAGTATAGGAAAATGTTTGCAAGCGGCTTCAGTAAATACCGGTTAAGCGGTGAAACAGTCGTTCAGTTCAATTTAATTAGCAGTGTTTCATTCTAGAGAACTCTCCTTTATGTGAATAATAGCGTCTGTGACATGCTATTGAATACTTTCGCGAAACGGATCTGAGTGAATAGATTAGATAAGATCGCGTAAAGTTCTGTCATCTGAAGCATCAACGATTTTGTCTTGCTTTGTGAGGTGCAACAGATTTCTTCCACTGCGCACTAACGGTTTTTGGTTACCGATGATCTCTGCAAACAGAAGCGATCCATAAGTATGAGACAGCAGGAACAGTATTTCAAATAGAAGAATAGAGAAATTTACGTATTCAGGGGAAAGTTACCAGCTTGGCGAGCAGAACCAAACGATACATTATGTTTTCCTGAAGCTGCTGTCTATGGGTTACCTATCACACGCCGTGAACAGCCTTAGCCGTTGACATAAATTATTGATCCGCTAGTGCGTATGCAGCTGTATATAAGTATCCCAAACAGACAAATATATGTTATCATGTGGAAATTCATTTTTCTCCATGCTGTGTTCAAAATTTAAGAAACGTATACATAAGTAATGATATTTTTTAAGCCTCGAATAAATACGGCATGTTACGGAGTTTAAGTGATTGCTGTCGAATAGGGACAACCACCAGTAATGATTATAGTAGTAGTAGTAGTACGAATTCGAAACACGAACCACGCAATGGGAATCACACAACACCAATCAAGGATTAGCTTTCACGAACTGGATTATGGAAGCACTGGACCGCAATGCCACGAGCTAGCAATATCCCACGTGAATGGGACGCGCGGAAAAGGCCACAGGACGGGCAATTCGTAGTTTGTTTATTGGAGGAAATGAAAGCGAATAAATAATATGTACAAAAGAAGATCATTGGTTATCTAGGCTTCCACCAATCGTATTGCAGTATTGCTTGCATAATTCTGCTTCCGTCTACGCTGTCTCGGATTGGCGGGCACGATCCACCAATGGTGTGTAGTCAGGAGTCGTGGCGCGCACGCATGTCATTGATGTCACCATTCAAATTCGACTGATCGCAGGTGTCCATAAACTGTAACGCGCCGCTCCAGGGTAGGCGTCATCACGTAGGCATGGATCACCACACCACTGTGATCATGCTTTCCGGTTGGAGTACCTAGCTTTGTTTGTAGAACGCGTGAAACAAGTAACAGCTCGTCAAGTATTTGATCACTGCATTATTCTGAGTGTTTTTGTTTTCTGTATCTAGTATAACATCACCGAACTCCGATTTATGATATACGAAAGCAGAGACACTCTTTGGATAAACTAAGCCACCTACCAGAAATTGACCGTATAAGTTTGTGTTCACAAATAATGTGAGTCAAACGTATGGCTCCTAAAAAAGCAATTGCTTTTCTTATTCAGTTATTGCTCCGGTGAATCGTTTGTGCCTACTACAATGATACCTTATGGGTGGTGGTCGAGTGATAAGATCATCAAATTGTAGCTTCGAAGGACACGTTCGAAACCCACCACCAAAACTAGACTTTCCGCATTATGTGTTGTTGTATGGTCGGCCTCTGATTGGCCACTTCCCCTTTTCTGAAAATTGTATCACTTTATAGTATATGAAAGGATTACAATCAAAAGAAGAAAGAATCACGGAGATGGCATGACGGCAAACGTCCATGCGCAAATCCAAGACACGCTTGATAAAACTATCTTTGTCGCTTCTTCTTATTTCACCATTCCCAGTGGATTGTTTATCATACACAAAACCGATTGATTAATTGATAAATGACGGTAGATAGCTTTAGTGATGCATGAGACAGCTTCCCTTTGGTGTTTTATAGAAACGTGTATCGTTTCAACTCGGCAACTGAAGTACTACAAGTAATTCAAGATTTCGAGTTCACCTAACGTTTAAAGTAATTCATCGAGAAATATTGATAAAGTATTTCTTACTTGATGCGTCCTTAAGGAATTCAGTAGCATCTTAAACAAAGAAGAGAAAAGCATACGAAATAAATAGAATGATCATACGAATACGCACTGGACAATGATCGATCGACTGGTCATGTTCATAGCACGTCTGAGCTGCATTCCTCACCGTTGGGGTATTATTTTGCGTTTGTAAAACAGTTTGTCTATGACTAATACATGTAATTGTCATTTACAATGATTCGACTAATCATATTCTGGAGGTAAGTTTGCATCATCATTGGTTCTCTGACCGTCATACGTCACTCAATGAACTACATCTATTACCACGCCGAGCAGTATGAAAATAAACTGAGTTATCTGGAAGCAAATAAGCCTGTTTGTCACTGTGTTACCGTGTAAGGAGTGAGATTTTGTTGTATTGTGGGAACCTTATGAACGTTATTTCTTTGGCAATCGAAGGAGTGAGGCTTTGACACAGATGATCGAGTCCTATGGGAAATTATGGTAGGAGGTGAATCCTGGTATGAAGGATAGATCAACCATTCTCCATGCTCAGGAGAAAGAAAGGAACGTTTGTTCAATTAAGTTCAGTTGGGAACGTTAACGACGTAGGCAATTCTATTGGGGAAACCGTGTTTTCGCTTAGCTCGTACCAAGTGCAGTCGGCTATATACGCTGGTATTAAAAATTCCCGATGTTAATAAGCCAGAGAATAGCACTGTAACGCGGAGAACAATAGCTATATATCACCTAAGAATTGAAACTTAAGGTAAATTCACGTATTCTTCGGATATCAGAAATTTAAATTCATCCATAAAACGGAGTCAACTCAACCGCGAATAGCATATTCCTAATTGCATTGCTCGGTTGCACTCCGGTCAACTATCCAAAGGGTTATTCTTAATAATCATGAACAAAGTCATTCATCACACTCTGGTGCCATTCGTTGTATTGGTCTTTTTAATCTTGAGGTGATACTGAAGTTGATGGAATAAGCTAAATGCTGTCACAACAGATGTCATACCACGCCAAGGCACTGACCAAGCTAATGTGTTTAGGCACATCCAGTGACTATCCTCCTTCAAATATTGACATACAGAACACGAATTACCTGACAACAATGAAAGACAAACGTGGCAAAAGGCTTTTTTCATTCGAACTGTCGTTGCTGAATGATAATCTTGTGGTAGGGACATCAAGTGAAACAATGTTTGTAGAATTCTTTTACTCGATTATCTGTACTGGAAAGTTTTCAACATAGACACTCCATTTACCCCGGTCTTGACCATGAGTCTCTATTGTACAGACTCCTTTCTCCATCAAGTGAATTCACTGTAAAATGTCGCGTAAATTTCTGATTAGTTTACTTAATTGATCAAAAATAGTAAAGGCAGTGCTAAATCTTTTCCTAGAGCTATTATTGTTTTCGGTATTGACCAGCTGAATACGAGAGCAATTATTGCGGGAATAGTTTAATACAATAATCCTTATCCGCCTATAAAGGTACAGGGGACTGCCAGAAAAACGAAAGCGAGCAATATCCAGGATTGAACTCAATCACTTAAGATAAGCAGGAGAGTTGAAATGCGCTTGGTCAATATCTGGCTTTATTTTGCACATGTATTCACTGGGGGAATAGAAGAACGGCCGAATGCTTTTTTGTAGGGAAGAAGGAATGTCTCGGAATTCATAAACGAAACGATCGATTGGTTGGTTCAGTGTCAACCATCAAATCTTACAATCACCTTCGATTGCACACAGAGTACGCCATCCAAGCTTAGAGATCATGGTTATAATGTGATGATGCTACCGAGATGATGAAGGAAATGCATTGCTTCACCTAAGGAGAGATTACATACATTGGGATGATGTTTCATTTGATCGTGCCACATTCGAGGAGAAGTGGCTTTCGAATATCAAATGGTACAGAACACAAATCGGCCATTTCATCCGCTGCACACGTTGCTGTTCAACATTCACCTCAGGGGAGATAATTCCAAGTTAGTGTTTTCAAAGTGTCAACTGAAATTCCGGTGTCAATATTTTACATACATAATGTTCACCGCTTGGAATACCCTTCCATCGCACGTCGTTTGTTGAATCTTTCAAGCGGAGACTTCATCAAACCCTGGCACACCTGACATCCCTACACAACTAAAACCGCAAAATAGTTCCCTCTCCATTCCAGGAACAATATGTGACTTTTTTCAGTTTTTGCTGATAAACGATTCAACTGCGCAACTATCCTATGGAGACAATGGAAGCATGAAATTGTAAGTAACACCAGTTCAGCTTTGAATCGGACGTGAGTTGTGTTAGCCTTGTTCTGTTTAGTTAGATGTCCCAGAATAAAGCAGATCTCGGGGAGTGGGCCGAGGTCCCGGCATATGCATTGGGCAATGCTTTATCTTTTGTACGAAAAGCGGAGAAACGTGTATGTTGATGATGGAACGTGTGAGTCATCTTACTCGATATTCGTTGCTTGTCTGTATTATTGTGCAATGGAGAAGAAAAAAAAACAATCAGATTTTGACATCATTGTGCACAAACGTCATTTCACTGTTGGGATTCATGAGAAGGGGAACCTCAGTAATGTTCTATGTATGTTCTAATATATTGCACCAATCTGAAATCACGTTTTCTTTTAGTAAATCCAAATCAACCGTCAACCCAATAAAGCAAGTCCAGACAATGCAATGTTACCCCCACGGGATGTCATCAATCCTGATACTTCCTCACGTTGTCGGTTAAAGATATACATTAACCAATAGGCATATCACATCCAGCAAGGGACCTCTCATCTAGAGTGACGCACAAATGGCACTGTGCATTGACTGGATATGTTCTGTGAGGAACGTGTATGGGCATAGCGTTATTTGATAAGTAGGTGTCTATCTACCAGTGAGAAGAAGAGTGTGCTAGATATACTAAGTTAGGCTGGTGAAACTGAGAGCTCTGTGGCAAAGAACCCTACTATTTCAAGGGAGACTAGTGACTATGCTATATCCATCGAAATGTTCATTAGATTTTTGAAACATTGGGCCCCTTTATCCAATTCATTGGAACAGAGAGAGACTACAGATACATCTTTCAATCTCCTCAGTCGCTTCAATGTGAAACAATCTGGTATTTATGTAAGAAAGTTTTGATAATTCTAGTGGTTTAACGGACAACAGTCAGGTTAGCGGGGGGAGCGGATGGGAATCCGAACCACGGCAGTCTGACTGATTGTGTCAGAAACTTTTGTACGCCCAAGGTTGGGTTGCATAACATGATTAGCATCGCCTCCCTAAACGCCAAGATCTTGGGATTCGTGTTACGTAATATGTGGTTGTACCTCTTCAATGGATATCCAACTTTCTATTTTCATTGATTATTTAAAAGATCACACTGCTGTTTGCACCGAGAACATGCGTTTTGAATTTGAATGAACAGCTCACAAACAAATTGGCGGTGTAGCAATAAGCAGTCACCTACGCCCAACATTATAGCTGACGTATTTTTGGGAATGGTTGAAAGACGGTTGAATGATAATATTTCAATGACTGTTTGGTACAAACTTTATGTTGATGATATTTTGATTTTTACTGACTCTGAGCATTTTAACACCCTTTTAACACTTTTTAATACCATTCATCCTAACCTCTCTGTTTCCCTTGAGAAGGAAAAGGATGGTTGTTTCAATGTTTTTAAATATAAAAATCAGTAGGCGATCAGATGGCACCTTGCAAAGATCCTCCTAGCAGAAGACCACATGGAGTGAGCAATACCTAAAATTTGCTAGTTTTCCTCCTATGATAGATTTGACGAAGACTGTTCCATCGTGCCAGGAATATATGCTCCCTGACACTGTCCAAGAAAANNNAAGAAAAAGAGGCCTTTCTGGGTAATGGTTATCCAGACAAATGCATTGCTTCGCGTGGCAGACAAAGGTCACCGGCTATCTCTTCTGTGAATTACCGAAGAAAACCACCTACCTCAGAATCGCTTTCAAGGGTGATCATGTAATGAAAAACGTGCGTGTAAAGCTCAAAGCGGCATTATGTCGAAAGTTTCCTGCCGCACAGCTTTCATTGATACCTTATACCCAAGGACTTCCTTTAGACAATCAAAAACAGAACCGTCTGCACTGGNGTCACAACGAATATCTGAACACATTACCAATTGGTTGATACAATCACTGACGCAACAAAGTCTTAGAGGTCAATGTGATGAGAGGAATCCAGGGTCATCAATCGCAAAACATGCCATGAAAACTGGACACATGGTTGGCCCACATCTGTCGTTCGAACAACTATTAGATTTTGTCAAGATTGGTGCACATCCTATACTCTGTACCCTACCCACCCCTTTCGTTATTCTTATTGGTAATATTGTGATGGCGTTGGCATCAAGCTTCATCTCAAGCCGGTGTTATATATATATATATATATATATCCGGAAAATGCCACCTCAAAACAACAAAACGTTCCAGGCAGATAATAAGATTCTTTTGGTATGGTTTACTGCTAAGAAGGGAAAACATGAAAGGTCCCATTGGGCAAAGTATCGTTTATCAGAAGATTATGGAGCTGCCACAACAACGCATCGTGATAACACTAAGGCTTCCACAGCTTTGTTTCGCTCTTGGTCAGACAGATGTGGCATTCAATCCTTTGAAGTACGAAATAAACAACGTCAATAAATCAGGGTGGTATGTGACCTTCAAATATTCCTTTTGAAATACTCACTGGCATAAGTATTGTCTCCACCAGAAAACGAGCGATGAAATATAAAATCCTAATGGGCATTCCCATGAAAAGCTCTCTGACCATAAGATTCCGAAAGTCTGTTCATCCGCATGCAATGAACAACGCTTCCATAATATCCGGATTGAAAACCCCATTGATTAAGTCGATAACGCACACGCCTGAACATAAATATTCTCTGATTTACAATCTGACTCAACATTTGTCTATTGATGACTGTCTTCTCTAAGTAGGGAGTGCTTGTTTGGATTTTACCGAATGAAGAAATGAGCTATCCAAAGATAATGTATCAAATCTCAGTATTCGCTTTTAGACCAAATTGTCACAAATCAATTTAAGCGTCCCGAAGATGATGAATGCGAATCACTGAACGCACCGAAAGCCATCTTACTCACAATAACGCAGAATTCACAAGCTTTTTCAAGCTTTTAGGGTAATCGAATACTAGGGTTTTGAGTAGATCACTGGAGCAAACGATTGCTCCAATCAGCGCATTCTTTGAGTTCTGAACTGAGACAAGCTTTTTTATCCCGTTTTGTGGTCATTTTGATGCAATAGTCATGGACTTCACAAGCATGTTAGCCATTGCGGAACTATTTGTCATGATGAGGGCGAAATTTAATGAAACCATAGATTGTGTCGCACAAACGTGGCTATGCAAACGGTTGAGCAATAAGTTTGGTCTTATTGAATAATCGAAGGATTTGATTTGTTTTGATGACGACTTCATCGTGTAAATGAGGCGTAATTCGAAAAGCTGGAAAGCACTGTCGGCTGTTTCGACCTGTTTGGTTCTCATCAGCAGTGTAAAATCATCGAACCGACTGGGGGTAGAACCTGGGACCTCAAAAAATGAGAAACGGTCTGATCAGCTGTCCAGTGGCCGAGTGCGTAGTACGCTTGCGTTCTATCTGTGAGATCCCGAGTTCCATCTCCAGTTGGGTCTGTGGATTCGTACCGCTGATGAGACCCGAGCAGGTCGAAGCAGCTGTCTAGTACTTCACAGCTTTTGAGCTCACGCCTCATTTACACGACGAATTTCGGTCTTCTTCGCAAGGGCACTGAGGGAATTGGACAGGGCAGGACAACTACGATCTGGGTCGAGTGAGGCTGTCACTGTGTTTCATCGATGCACTTCTACTTCGTGAATCATATTATAGCATCACATGTTGGGCTTCATCAGTCACTAGAGTGATGAGTAATAATGGTGGCATTGATGTTGACCAACACTGGCCACATCGAATGAATCGATCAGTTTCAGTATACAGCACTTATATCAACAACCAGATTACTATTGGATTACGTATGAGCGATCTAGTCTGAATCTTTAACTATGATCTACTTTTGTGATGTAATTTCAGTCAAGCTCATCGTTAATGATGGAAACCAGTTCTCGTTTCTACAATCAGCCTTTAACTGAAATGGAATGAATTAAATGTTGGAGTTCTAAATTGACTTATTGCCAAGTTTCCTCAAATGATAGATTAGTAATTACGGGATGAACGGACACTTCGTATTGGAAAATGGCTGAATTGCAAACTCATTGTTCTATTATCAAGCAGGAGATATCGCAACAGGATTCAAATTGTTGAATGCTTCAACAATAAGTGAAAGAGTATATTTGAATTAAAACAATAATTGACTAAATATATCTTTTGGGAATACGTGACGAAAACAACACTGATCATAACTATCCAAGGCCACTTTCGATACTACCTAAAAGCAAATACCACTCACATTCAAGCTATGTTGCATTTTTGGAAATCTCATTTTCCCCATCTTGGAGGAGTACGACATTGTAGGAAATCGACTGTGAAACTGTCAGTATAGACAATATCATAATCAACTAGACTTACCTTCTTTATTTTGTTTAGAGATTGTTTCACCTTCAGCTTTATACAGAGGAACGGTTTTCTCATACCAAGTCAGCAAACGTTAAAATAGTATGTTCATGAACAGTCAAATGTAAGCAGTACAAAAGGTTTGGGAAAAATTTGACATCGTTTTCCATCTAAATAGAGATATTACTTTTCATATTACCAATCAAAAATTCTTGCCAGCGTGAATTGGGTAGATCAGTTATTGATGAGCTTTATTATAAAGAAATATGATCAAACTAGATGAATACCATTAAAGATCATTGTCTGTTAGCTACATGCTTTTAAAAATGTAACTTTTAGAATGCGTAAATGTTGACAGTTGGAAGCAGAAATTTTGTTGTAAGAGAAATGTATGCGGCTCAACCATGTAGTATCACGTTTAGCTGAGAAGAACGTTTCTGAATGCATAATGTTTTTATTAATTACACAAAATAAGCATTCATTTTTTTCGAGGTATTCTCCACCAACGTTCATGTACAGTGCCATGAGCTTAAACTATTTGCCAAAGAAGACAGTCGTTATATAAATTCTTTGCACAGGTGCTTTTTCATGGTGTAGCAAGCTTCCTAGTGCTTGAATTCTTGGACGATGCTTGGCAACAGATTCGAGCACTTTCGGTAGACAGTGGCTGGCGTATCAGTCTCTCGTGATTGCGTTTTGCCTCATGGACGGTACAGTATCCACATGACAATCTTTTGGCTAAGAACACAGTCACCATCTGCTTTTGAGAATGTATTGAAAATTTATTCTGCCTTGTGCTCGTGTGGGAATTTCTGAGGCGGTACCCCAACAACCGGCAATCGCTGAGCCAACTTTTGGTTGGTCCATAAGTCGAAACTTTACACCCAAGTCTCATCACAACTCATGATCTCCTAAACTGCATTGGAATGTCCATAAAACCTGACAAGCATGGTGCGACACCGATTCATCGAAACGGCTTTTCGTTCCTCCCTGAGCTGATGAGTTACCCAGCGTACGCAAACCTTTCTGAGGTCAAGCTTCTCATTTAGAATGGTGCGAACTGATCCCGATGACTTTCGCTAACTGTGCAACTGTCACCCGCACATCATCCCTTACCATCGCTTGCACAGCAGCAACGTTTTTTGCTTTGGTGACTTCCACAGGTTGATCACAATGTGCCTCATCATCCAGGGACCACTTGCCACCCTTGAATTCCGCAAACCGTACTTCTAGGAGGCGCGTCATCACCAAAAGCAGCTCGCAAACGATCAACATCTTGCTGCTGTTTTAGACCACATTTCTAGTCGCAGGAAATCATCGCCCTCCACTGAAAATCGACTGTGTACCATCCTTACAGTCTGAGTATAGACAATCTTATGACAAGTGCAATGTACTCGATCGTTGGTATTTGGTTATGTGAGCTACAGCCATTGAACAATATTCTGGATAGATTGCAGTTCACGTTTTCCTTGCCCGGTTATCTGCACCCTGTACTCGTGTACTGAGTATCTGGNGAAATATTTTGCTCGGTCCTCGTATAATGCTGGTAATAATTCGTACATGCTTACGAACCTACCCATCCTGGATGTAAAGTGCAAGTCATTCACATGAAAAGCGCATGTACTACCACTGTACCAATCAATTCACATCGGCATTGAACGGAATTAGAGATTTGTGTTTTTTTAAATCATCCAACTCAGTCGGTCCAGTGGCAGCGAGGTACGACTTAGTTTTCCATCTCTTAACCCCAAGCGAAAGCCTCACATCAAATATGATCTTTCTGTTCCGGTATGAAATTGCGTACCGTAATTCATCCTGGGTAGCTCCTTGACTGGATTGCGCGTTAAGATGAAACTTGATGATGATGAATGACATGTGCTGCAAACCGCGATTTCCAAGTAATGATGAGTTTCAATGTGAATTAGATTCTAATCTATGTTATTTGTTTGGAAATTTGCATCGAAACTTTTGTGTTAGACCCAATTGGAAAATTGTATCTTTGCGGGAAAATAATTGATCACGTGGCAGATATTACTTTATCAATTCGAGATTTCTAGATGTATCAATTTATAGTCATAATTATTTCGTCCCTTTGAAGCGTTCTCGCAAGACTGGGCTTAGTTTATCTTTAGAAAGAAAGTCCGATGCATTTGTAATAAACCTTTCCAACAATCACACGACTTAGTTTACTCTCTTGCAATTTATATTAGCAAGAACAATGATATTTCTGACACCAGCTGAACAAATCTTGAAAGGTAAATGGAGAACATCTGTGCCGTTTACTTCTACACGCTCATCAAATAGGTTCTGAACTGAAGGACGCTTCCTCCAACCCATCAAACGTAAACAACTGGTACGAGTGGTGCTGATTTTGGCATTTTCAACGTGATAGTACCACCAGAATTTACGGTTTACCACTTCAAATGTGATAATTCCGTGTGCAAATACAGTCAAGATAGTGTTTGTAGTCGAGTAACTCACCTTTCAAATTGTCATATGCTTTTAGAGATTCTGAACGGAAATAAATAAATTAAATGGCCGATTCATTTTATATTTTGAAATTGAACAAACCTTCCTCGAGTTATCTCACTCCGACAATAAAATATCTTTGTAGAACGATTATGTTTGTTTGGGATGTTTAGTGTCAGAATCCAAATTATGTCCCTTATTGAACTCTGAAAAGAATCCAACAGTGATTTGTTGCATTTTCGGCTGAAACATCTATCAGCTTGATGAAGTTGAATTTTGGGATTTTGTGGCAGAATTATTTGGCTATATTCCGAATTTCCAACGTACTTCATCCCATTTTATGTCATATCTCTTTCCAGTGCAACTTCAGACAAATGTCGCAGCGTGACACGAGACACCATTCATCAATGCTCCTCAACTATAGAAACTCTGTTTTGAATTAATTTCGTCGTCTGCAATTTCCCATTGACAAACGCGTATGCGTTCATGTTCCAAATTGTACCGTTTCCATGTTGTCCGATAGTGAATTATTCTCTATATATTTTCTGTTATTCTCCGCCATCTTTAGTGATCTGATCAAAGATATTTACGCTTCTCGTCTTTGTCGCTTATTCCCCTACTAGCTTAGTTAGGAGCTTCTTACATTAGTGGGTGCGCACATCACGAAGCGTTTGGCAGATTGTTGCAACATTCGAAGAGGAGTGAAACATCCAAGAGCGGATTTGTGAATTCCGGACTGTCAGCGGAAAATGTAAACCACTGAGGTAGAAACCCATACGAATCAATGAACTGACTGTTTGCGATTGAATGATTTGTTCACTGTAAGACGACTTACGCTCTACTCATGGGGTTCTTCCAGCAAACAGTACCTCAAATTAGCATTCATCTTGTGGATTTTAGTACTGGGAAGGGCTCGTATGTGGTGTCGTGCTAAACGGTTGTTTCTATGGCGTTTCTTGCGAATCTTTTATATCCACTGCATGCCGATGTATCAAAATGTCGTTCTATACTCGTTTCGCGTCTCGATTACGCTCTTTACGTATGAGTTTGTATGAGTATATTTCATCTCCTATCTCTGGCATGCACTGACCCACCGGAAAGAGGTGACCAATTATCGGCATGCTTGTCTCAGACCGTGAGCGGATACTATTCAAAACCTCCCTTACTCATCTTTATCTCTATCGTGAGCTTATGTCGTCAGCGAAAGCTCCAACTAAATTGAAATGCCAGTCGTAATACCATACTACAAATCCACTATAAGAGAGTTGATGAGAACAGATATAATCATCAAGCAAGTCCTAATCGATGACCAGCATGCTGTTATCAAACAGTGATGGAATAGCAGGTCAAAATTTATCCGATATTTCATTTCACATTGAATTGAGCACACAATGAGGGATATTCAAACGCAGCGTTTCTTCAAAGACACATTTACTGACAAACTTACGGATTGTTTCGCGCATTTCTAGTACGTCAAAGAGGAAAACGTTTGGGTATGTGTTGTGATCACTCCTTGTAACGAGTGATATGCACAATGAGAGAACTGGAGTGTGCGGTAACTTTTATGAATGCCATTTTAATTAAATAGTGAGCCGGATCGGATGTGTTCATTACTTCACAAGTGATGTAGCTTGGGACAAGGTGAGGTGGCTGCTGTACCGCTTACTCCGTTTAAACAGTAAAAGAAGGAAACAAGATTCGAGACGGCGTTCGGAAGCAGCCGGGTGCTTCATTCCAGTCTTGATTATGTATTAGCCTCGAAAACTTGCCATTCAGATGCAGGGTTGTTTGCATTTTCACTCTCCTGTAGATTGTCAGTATGCATTGTCCCTGGAGAATCTCCAATTTGTTCTCAGTTCCAGTTCAATCCGAGATTAAGCCCAAATTCCGTTATCTCCAGTCTACTTTCAGGAGAACATTCTGCCGCACTATCCAGCCTAAGCTTATTAAAATTCGTAGTGAATTGAAATACATTAGCAATTTGTAAAGAAATCCTCCGCATTTGACAATATCTTAAACGGTGTAATATTTGGTCAGGTAAATTCCAACGTACTTTTTCTCAGTGGAACATTCTCCTCTAGTTTCTTCATCACTGAGTCATCAACTGAAATTTTCACTGAAATCATCAAGCAAAAACATCATCTATTGTAAAGAAGACAATCTATTTCCGGTTTATAATGTTGGCAATTACGATTAAGGCAAGATGCTTTATTCACGATTTTTTGAACAAAAAATCTAACGGAGTGTCCATAGTAGTGAAACATTGCGAAGGTTTATCC